>CAUYPK010078857.1:0-43047 GCA_963574355.1 Loris lydekkerianus | reverse complement strand
CAGCCCTAGCCAAACTGCAAAAACAACAACAAAATAGCCGGGCGCTATGGTAGGCGCCTGTAGTGCCAGCTATTCGGGAGGCTGAGGCAAGAGAATCGCCTAAACCCAGGAGTTGGAGGATGCTGTGAGCTGTAACGCCATAGCACTCTACCGAGGGTGATAAAAGTGAGACTCTCTAAAAAAAAAAAAAAAAAAAACAAAGCACTTTACATGGCTTGCTTTTGTAAATACACAGCATAAGTTGGTGATTAAAAGGCTAACTTGGGGTGGCTCCTGTGGCTCAGTAGGGCGCTGGCCCCATATACCGAGGGTGGCAGGTTCGAACCCAGCCCTGGCCAAACTGCAACAAAAAAATAGCCAGGCGTTGCGGCAGGCACCTATAGTCCCAGCTACTTGGGAGGCTGAGGCAAGAGAATCACCTCAGCCCAAGAGCTGGAGGTTGCTGTGAGCTGTTGCACTCTACCCAGGATGACAAAGTGAGACTCTGTCTCTAAAAAAAAAAACAAAAATAAACTAAATAAATAAAAGGCTAACTCAACCCAGCTAGAAAGTAAATAGGTATTATTATTAACATGTAAAAATGAAGAAGCAGGCGTAGGCCATCAGCAAGGTGGCAGAATAATTTTGTCCAGTGCTTGCCCCTGCACACCAGAAACATTTATTTGAGTAACTATCCAGGTACAAAAATATCTTTACAAGAACTAAGAAAGGCAGACAGATGATGTTAAAGGTCTGTGAAACCAAACTTCTGTCTTCCTTCTCTCTTAGGAAATGTATAAACTCTTAACAAGTAATAAAACATAAAAATATTTTGTTATTTATAAAGAAATATTAAGAAATACATAAATCATGTTAAGAGAAAAAACACCAAGAAACAAAACCCAAAGTATGGAAAGTAATGTCCTCTAGAGAGTAAAAATCTGTCAAAAAAGGAGGTAGGGCATCAGTCTGCTGCTTCTGTTAGTCCCTGAAGTATTATCTGACTTTTTATGTCATACACAAGCACCCTGGGGAATGGCATTTGCATGACAAATTAAATAGCAAAAAGTACAAAGCCAAAGGAAAGACAAACTAGAATCGGGGGAAAGAACCTTTGTTTTTTTTCTTTGTTTTTTTTTTTTTTTTTTTTTTTTTAATTAGGATCACTCTGTTGCTAGGGCTAGAGTGCAGTGGTATCATCAGAGCTCAGTGCAACCTCAACAATGCAACCTCAACCTTCCAGCCTCAAAAGATCCTCCTGCCTCAGCCTCCTGAGATGCTGAGAACTCAAGTGCCCACCACCATGCCTGGCTAATTTTTCTAGGCTGGTCTTGAACTACTGGCCCCAAGCCATCTTCCTACCCCGGCCTCCCAAAGTGCTAGGATTACAAGTATGCACCTCTATATCCGGCCCATGTTTTATTTTGATGTATTTTATTTTGGTATATTTTTCTGATGCTGAAAAACCAGACTAGGAACATTACCCTACCAAACAAAAAACTTGCTGAATGCTGCTCCCCATTCCAGATGGTTCAAGAATCCCACAACTAAAAGTAGTACTTTGGCCTGCTTCATAATCACATCTTTACAAAAGAAACTAGGAAACAGAAAACCAAACAGGAAAGCAAGCCTGTCTCCTACAAATGTTAGATACTGTAGATGTACACAAATTCCAAAAAACCTCAATTCTA
Organism: Loris lydekkerianus; assembly: GCA_963574355.1. NCBI lineage: Eukaryota > Metazoa > Chordata > Mammalia > Primates > Lorisidae > Loris > Loris lydekkerianus. Next base: position 41,377 of record CAUYPK010078857.1, on the reverse strand, counting down.
CTGAGTAATAGCATCAAACAATTAAAAGCAATAAAAGGGTTTTACCCACAAGCTGGATGCTCTTGAGCAACTTATTCAATTTTGAAGCCTCAAGTTTTCATCTATAAAATGAGCTACATATTAGTGACTCCAACATATTGCCATAAAAAAGATTAGGGATAACATATGCAAAACGCCAACTATTTTACCTACCTTATATTCTGTACTCCAAAAAGTTAATTTCCTTCCTTTTTTATTTTAAAAAACAGAGTCTCACTTTATCACCCTCGGTAGAGTGCCATGACATCACAGCTCACAGCAACCTCAAACTCCTGGGCTTATGGGACTCTCCTGCCTCAGCCTCCCAAGTAGCTGGAACCACAGGTGTCCAATTTCCTTCATTTTTTAAAGCATGTGCATTGCTTATCAATACTTTTGGACTTACCAGATTACTTAAAATGAAACCTAGAACAAAACCAACCAAGTCATAAAATGACTTGTCCAGGGCAGTAGCTGTTGTGAGAGCCCCCAAGCTTGAAGGCTATAGGCAAAGCAAAAAGTGTCAAACAGATGCCCACACCTATGAGGAAGAAAGGGAGGGAAGAAAAAAGAAAAGACAGACAAGGAAAAATACTTTAAAAAAAAAAAAAATGGAGAGAAGAAAGAAAGAATTATACCAAGTCTCTAGATCCAATTATCAAGCTAAAGAAAATTACAGAGGACAGTACAGCAGGTTAACTACCCTATGAGGTTAAATAAGCTAAATTCAAGACTATGAGAAATTACACAACACAACCAAACTTCTTCAACAATTAAATTCCAGGAAAAATGAGAGATAAAGGCCCAACTATAGCTCTTTGTTCTTGAAAGATATGTCGACAAATTAAAATGTGTGGCTTGTAACTAGATATGGACTAAAACAAACTTTTTTTTTTAATTATTAAATCATAGCTGTGTACATTAATGCGATCATGAGGCACCATACACTGGTTTTATAGACAGTTTGACACATTTTCATCACACTGATTAACACAGCCTTCCTGGCATTTTCTTAGTTATTGTGTTAAGACATTTATATTCTACATTTACTAAGTTTCACATGTACCCTTGTAAGATGCACCGCAGGTGTAATCCCACCAATCACCTTCCCTCCACCCATCCTTCCCCCCTCCCTTCCCTCCCATTCCCATATTCTTAGGTTATAACTGGGTTATAGCTTTCATGTGAAAGCCATAAATTAGTTTCATAGTAGGGCTGAAACAAACTTTTTCAAAAATTGATACTCGAGACAATTGGAGATTAAAATACTGACAATGAGATATTTGATAATATTCAGGAATTTTTAGTGTGATGATGGCATTCCAGTTATGTTTATACATACAAAATAGTGCTTATTGTACAGCAATACAAGATAAAATATTAAATGATAAAGTGAAAAGTCTATTTAAAAAGCCAAATAACATACAAATAGGGTACATGAAAGGTACAAGCCACGGCGCTCAGACATGAGACTAAGAGTGGAGAGAGGTTCAGGCTAGGTTTATTGAAAGGGACAGACACCTGCCTGGGCAGGGCAAAGATGGAGTCTGAACCACTGAAGCAGTTGGAAGTCTCTTTTTTATATTAGACATAGTGGAAGGAAGATTCCACAGCTTGCTGGAAGGTTCTGGTAGGCTAGGGTCTTTCCAAGGAACTCTTGGGCTGGGGCCAGGTAGGCCTTTTGTTCTAGGAGAGAAGGAGGGGAAGGGAGAGAGGAAGAGGGAGAGGGGAGAAGGGGAAAGGATTTGTGTGGGGCCTCTTTAGGCCCCCAACAATACAGATATTGACTAGAGGACTTCAAGAACCAAGGAATCTGTTTAAGAACAGCGTCAAGTCATGAAGTCTAGGACAAAACCAGAAAGAGCACTGCTTCCACATGTTTTTGAGGGCCTACTGCATACTGGGTACTGCTGAATAGGTTCCATAAACTATAACTCTGACAATGACCCAAAGGTAATTCTTTAGAAAGGGAGAGGTGGGAAATAACTGCTGGCCCAAGAGGTAGAAAGCCCTACTGCCAGCAACACCCTCTGTAAGGTTATACTACTTTATGCCTTTTTACATCTTTCACTGCTACTTAGCAAAAGCAATGCAAACTCAACAGTCTAAATGAGTCAGATGTGTAACAAAAATAAATGAAATAGTTTAAGAGTAGGATGAAAGAAAATGAGAGGAACTGCAACAAAGTTGGAAAAGAATTAACTACTGGGGGACAGGTCTAGTTGAACGTCCTTGAGTGGACCCAGTGCTCCCACAGCCCTCCAATTTTTCTAGCATAAAATAAAGATATTCATGCCACATCTACTCATTTCTTAATGTTGCCAACTAATTTAAGTTAAAACATTATTTTAGGTTTGGCACCCGTAGCATAGTGGTTACAGCACTGGCGGGTTCGAACTAGGCCCAGGCCAGCTAAACAACTATGACAAGTACAACAAAGAAATAGCCGGACACTGGCGGGCGCCTATAATCCCAGCTACTTGGGAGGCTGAGGCAAGAGACTCATTTAAGCCCAAGAATTTGAGGTTGGCGACATAATTAAGACTCCATCTCAAAAAAATAAGAAACTATTTTAGTGAAAATTATGTCTGCAGATCTATTACACACACAAAAATGGGTATATTGGATTTATAAAGGTCATTTTTTAATGCCATATGCATAGGTTTAAACATTATCAGTAAAAATTACACTCACTAATAACCTTATTTCAGCAAGCTTACTGCGGTTATAGAGAAGTTATAGCACACGGACATAAATTTTACATTCAGAATTGGTAACCTCTGGAAAAGACTCCATTTTCTTTCTTATCTTTCTTTTTCTTTTTTTTTTTTTGAGACAGAGTCTCAAGCTGTCACCCTGGGTAGAGTGCTATGACGTCATAGCTCACAGCAGCCTGCAACTCTTAGGCTGAAGCAATCCTCTTGCCTCGGTTTTTCTATTTTTAGTAGAGACAGGATCTGGTTTTTGCTCAGGTTGGTCTGGAACTCGTGAACTCAAGCCATCCACCTGGCTCAGCCTGTCAAAGTGCTAGGATTACAGGCATGAGCCACAACGCCCAGCCAAGACTACATTTTCTCTGTGTTATTGAAACTATATACCAAGAGCTTTTACATACATATATATGTGTGTGTGTATATATATATATATATATATATATATATATATATATGTATGTATGTATGTTTAATATATTACCAAAAATGGGAAAAATGAAGTTTGTTAGGACAAAATTTTCTTTTTTGTTTTTTCTGAGACATAGTCTTACTCTGTTGCCCTGGGTAAAATGCCATGGCATCACAGCTAATAATAACCTCAAATTCTTGGCCTTGAGCAAACTTCTTGCCTCAGCCTCCCAAGTAGCTGGGACTACAGGCACCTGCCACTAAAACTCAGCTGTTTTTTTCTATTTTTTAGTAGAGAGAGGGTCTTACTCTTGCTTAGGCTGGTCTTGAACTGCTGAGTTCAAGCAATCCACCTGCCTTGGCCTCTCAGAGTGGTAGGATTATAGGAGTGAGCCACCGCACTGAGCCTCTAGAGCAAAATTTTCTAAAAGCTCAAAAATTCTAGAGATAACCATACTCAAATTGTTAAAAAGTAGTTCTTTACTTGTGATCACCATAGGAAATTACAGTTTCATATTAAAGACTGTACTTCCACACAAATTATTCCTGACCACTGCAAAAAAATTGCTTACCACATATTCATATCAAACATTATACTACCACACAGATATTATAATTATTCCTGACCACTGCAAAAAATGTGCTTAGCACATGTTCACCAGCAACCAACCCAGTAGGTCTTTCTTAACCTAACAACTTTCACAGATGCCAGGCACTCTGTGAAGCATTTTATAAGCATTAGCTCATTTAATCCTCATATAATTCTGGAGCAGGTATGATTTTTAACCCCATACTAAAGGAAATAAGGTTTTGAGAAATAATTTGTCCAAGGTCTCACTGGATTATGTTGCAGTCTAACCAGCACCAAATAGCATGGACTTATTACTAATCCCTTCTAATCAATATTTCCATCAAAGAAATTTCTAAGGAAATAAAACCACATTCATTAAATTCACAGGTAAGAATATGAGTGGCCTCCACAACTGGATAAAAGAGGTCTACTAAAAGACTTCAATTGAACAGAAATATTCACAATCAGGCAGGATTGGGGGGGGGGGGAATCAATGATAAAAAAGTACAATAGGGAAAAAAGTCATAAAAATAATAGAAGTGATTTCAAAAACTAAAAACTAGATTAGTTCTCACCTTTTATTTCCTAAAACCCTTTCTTTTGTTTTGTTTTGTTTTTTGTTTTTTTGTTTGAGACAGAGTCTCACTATGTTGCCCTCAGTCGAATGCCACGGCATCAAAGCTCAGAGCAACCTCAAACTCTTGGGTTTAAGCAATTCTCTTGCCTCAGCCTCCCAAGTAACTGGGACTACAGGCGCCCTCCACGGGCCTATTTTTTGTTGCAGTTATCATTGCTGTTTAGCTGACCCGGGCCAGGTTCAAACCTGCCAGCCTGGGTTTTTGTGGCCGGCACCCTACCCAATGAACTACGAGCGCCACCCACTAATACCCTTTCATAAACTACTTCCCAAATTCCCTCTCAATCTTTCATTCACTTACTTGCAGATACATATCCACGTCATACATACACCACTTGACTCAGAGTCTCAGGCACTTTATTGAACCCCTAAGGCCCAGTAACACCATTCCGCAACCCAAATCAAGAGCCTGAGCTAAGTATGTCCAAAAGGCCTTTCTGGTCCTCAAGATAAATAAACCTAAAGTGAAAAACAACCAGCTTCTTTGGACATAAAGTAAAAGAACCAAGGAATAACACAGCATAGTGTAAATTACATTTTAATTTCATGTCTTCAAACTACTGGGCTATATACATATATTAGTAGAACATAGAAACTCTGAAAATATGATTAAACTTAATAATGTTGTTAGATTGGTGGGAAGTCCAGCTCTGAAGCTCATCAGGAAGGAGATCTGGACCTAAATTCAGGATTTGGAAAGAGAAGTTTAGAGAGTTGATAATATGACCTGTATAACAAATTTTATTTTATTTTATTTTTTTGGAGACGGAGTCTCACTTTATCGCCCTTGGTAGAGTGCTGTGGCATCAACTCCCAGGCTTAGGTTTGGGATTGTCTTAGATTGTCTTGCCTCAGCCCCCCGAGTAGCTGGGACTACAGGCACCTGCCACAATGCCCGGCTATTTTTTTGTTTCAGTTTGGCCAGGGCCAGTTTGAACCTGCCACCCTCGATATATGGGGCCAGCACCCTACTGCTGAGCCACAGGCACTGCCCTGTATAACAAATTTTTAAAACCACAATTTAAAGAGGTTACTGAAGGTAACCTTGGAAAGAGGTAACTGAAGGGTAACCTAAGTCTTCAAGTATCTGAAAATTCTTTCACTTAAGGTTGATGTTGAGGCTACAAGAGAAAAGTTAAGAAGAAGCTGGCTTTTCAATTATACCAATGAAAGATTTAGTTTAGATACCAAGAATTTCCCTAAACAACCTACACCAGAAGTTCCTACACATGAAAGAGTGACAAAACCACTTTCAGAGGCCTTCTATGTCCTCTGGTTCCTAACCTACAAGAACTAAACAATCCCCACGATGCCAAATTTAGTAATATAGGCAAAATTTCAACTTGCTTATCTCAAGCAAAACTTTACTTATGACACAGCTCAGATCTCAGAAAAAATTTATTTCAGACTAGCATAAGAGAAAGACAATTTAGACACTTAGACCTTTCTCGCTCTAATGAGTTAGAATGAAAAAAATAACAAAATTTAGAAGTCTCTCTGCAGTGAAGAAAACATGTTTACATTTTAAAGATGACTGAAAACATGAAATTAGCTCAATTTTAATCATTGGAAAAAAAAAAAAAAATCCAGAAACAGGATGAATGTCTTTGTGGGCAACATGACATCTATTCCAGTACCAGGAATAACAGACGTCACTTTAAAAATGAGAAAATTTGGGCAGCACCTGTAGCTCAGTGGGTAGGGCGCTGGCCACATACACTGGCCAGGACCAGCTAAAACTACAATGCCAACTGCAACAACAACAACAAAATAGCTGGATGTTATAGTGTGCACCTGTAATCCCAGCTACTTGGGAGGCTGAGGCAAGAGAATCGCTTAAGCCCAAGAGTTGGAGGTTGCTGTGAGCAGTGATGCCACAGCACTCTACCCAGGCGACAGTTTGATACTCTGTCTCAAAATAAGTAAATAAATAAAAATAAAATAAATATCATCTGCTGGGCACGGAGGCTCACACCTGTAATCCTAGCACTCTGGGAGGCTGAGGCGGGTGGGTGACTTGAGCTCACGTGTTTGAGACCAGCCTGAGCTAAAAGTGAAACCCAGTCTCTACTGAAAATAGAAAAATTGAGGCAAGAGGATCACTTGAGCCCAGGAATTGGAGGTGGCTGTAAGCAATTACTCCACGCCACTCTACCCAGCCTGGTGTTTGTGGCCAGCACCCTACCCAATGAGCTACAGGCGCCACCCCCATACCCTTCCATAAACTGCTTCCCAAATTCTCTTGAGACTCTTGTCACAAATAAATAAATAAAATATAAAAGCAGAAAGGAAATGTCTAGATTACCCTGCTAGACATGAAAAACACAAATTTAATAAACCTACACAGGTCCTAAGCCAACCACAAAACAAGAAGGAACAATATCCAGGGGTTTAAAATAATGCAAATATTTTATACAAAATATTACCTACATGACATTCCTACATGAAATGTTACCAGTTTCTACAAAGTTACCTCCAACTTTCAAGGAATCTTCATTAAAACTGCCTCCATTATGTTATATATAAAGTTTTAGTAAATTAATCTGCAAATATTAGATATAAACAACGTGCAGGTGCTTCATATAGCAAACAAATACCTCTCTCATACAAAAGACATACACATACATACTTTACAGAAAAAAAAATACAAAAAAACTACCATTTTTAGATAATAGAGATAATTTCTTTCTTTCCTTTTGGCTTACCTATAAACTTCTAAATAACTGTACTACTAATATCTAGACCAGGTGTGATGACTCATGCCTGTCATCTCAGCACTTTGGTAGGCCAAGACAGAAGGATCACCTAGGGCCAGGAGTTCAAGACCAGCCTGGACAACATAGCAAGACTCTGTCGCTACAAAAAATTTAAAGAAGAATTAGCCAGGCATCTAATAGTGAATATCTGTAGTCCCAGCTACTCAAAGGAGTGTATACATATAGTCCCAGCTATTTGGGAGGCTGAGACAGGAAGATCACACCAGCTTGAGCCTGAAGTGAGCTATGATTGTGCCACTGCACTTCAGCCTAGGCAACAGAGCAAGACCCTGTCTCCTAAAACACACACACACACACAATGGGGAACTTGGAACTTCGAGGCCATTTCCCTATAGATAATGATACCAGGCAGTGACTCCATTTTAGACTGTAGTCTGGGGCATTGCCCAGGCAGAGGAATGACAGAAATCTTATGAATATCAAATTGTTGGCTTATGCCAAAACATGGCATTCCCAAAGGATGCTCTGTCTAGAATCTGTGGGGAAATCATATACAAATCTCCTATTTACTCAGGCTTTCCAAAGAGGATGGAAATGTTTGTGTGTTGAGGGGAGGGGACAAGGGCTGAGAGTAGATTTGTGGACTCCTAACTGTTCATCCCTGATTCCAAGCATCTATAAAAGAGCAGTAAATGAGGGTTTGGCTACCATTTGCTGACTATTGAAGCCAGCATAAACATTTACTTGAGGCTTTGTGGTTAGGTGCAGTAATTCTGAATCTGAAACAAACAAACAAGACCACTGGAAATGTTTCTAAATAAAGGTGGGATAGAGGAGGTAGGCACATTTCCTTTGTTTTCTCCAAGTAAACAATACAGATTTTAGAAATGCAAAATGTGACTGTCAGTGGTATTCATCCCTAAAAACTGTACAACTGCCATATAAAAATATTATCAATTCGTCCTTTCAAAAAAAGTCCACATGCAGTTTTTACACAGGCTACTTCAGCTCAAAAAATAAAGAAAAAGATCTGTGCTTTCCTGTGGAAACAGAAACAAAGTCAAACCCTCCAAAATATTTAACATTCTGCTATATAAACTCCACATTCCTAAATAAAAAGGCAAAGACATAACCTTTGTAGTTCGCTAGCCACAGGAATATGAGAATGGTGATTCAGAGTAGAACCTGATGTTAAACATAACTATACGATATTACTAATTACAGAGAAATTTTACCAATAAATATTTTGGTTGAGCACTGCTTTGTCATCTTTGCAAGTATTTTTAGTTGAAAGCAAGTAGCTGGGTAGTACATGTGGACATGGTTCTGATTTTTAAATATCTATTTTTACATTCTGGTCACTGGTTAGGTTTTCTAAACACGATTCTTCAGAGCTAGTAATTTGGAAAGGATAAACCACAAGAACATTATATTAAGAAGCAAAGGATCTAACAAGTTCACCAACTCAGATCAGCACAAAATTAACCTGGTGCTCACAAATACTCACAAGTCTAATGATGAGCCCAGATAGTCACTCATTCCTGAGGAATACCTATTCAAATAGTACTAACGCTATCATCTCTCAAAATACAGCAAGAGCTATCTGAAATTCCCTGTTTTGTACTTGCAGAGTTATCTTTTGATGGGCCTCCCTTCTGATTCAAATTTCCATAAATCTCCAAACTGGCTTCTTTCTATTATTCTTGGACTTTAATTTCCTATTTTAAATATAAGTACTTATTGCTGCAAAATACTCCAGGGCAGTTTACACAAGTTAGCAAAAATTTTACTGAAATTCTAGCTTTGTTAAGTGATTTTTCAATCACTTTTAATCTTTTAAAACAATCCCCATACAATTAAGATCTCAAAGTTGATAGCTCAATTCAGGCACAAATTTGATGGCTCAATTCATGCACAAATTTTCTTTCAAAGGTTTTTGCACACAACGCTGTTAACTACTTGGATTAAGAGGTAAAAGATTAACAGTTATGACTAGGTCTTTCTTAAAGAGGGATGTTTTAAAAGGAAAGGCGCTGTCCCCTCCCATTACTCTAAATGAGCAGGCTCTTGTTCTCAGAGATCCCTCTGCACACAAGACCACTACTGACTTCAGTGGGAATTCTGCCCAATAAGTGAGAAAGACAGGATAGGATTAAATTAGCCCTAAATCCACACCATTGTGGACATTCCAAGCCATTACCACTTGTAGTACAGTTCTCCAATAACCTCCAAAGTAGATATCTGAGATTTGATGTTGATTCTCAAATTGAGTTACAGGAATGATCACTTGAGCTCTGACAGGTTAACAGCATAGCTCTTTAAAAGTTGTGTCAAACTCTCGGCCTAATAGATGTACCGGATTGGTCCTTATCACAAGTCAAGACTTCACAGCAACACAACCCCATTAGTGGCTGCAATAGGAATCCAGTGATTGGGACTGCAAAGGGAAACCGAACAAGATTAAGCACTAAGAGTTCCCCAGTAAAACTTATTCAAAGCTTAAGAATTCTAAATTCCAGCACCTGCAGCCAAGAAATTGACTCAATTTCCCTCAAGTGCTAAATGCAAAAGGAAATGAGGCAGGAGACAGATCAAAATGGTAATTCTCAATACACTGTTATAAACAAAGAGTATAGAAATAATGTATTCTGATCAAAAAATAAAAACGAGGGAAAAATAAAGACAAGTTAAGAAAATAAAAGAATGAGGGGGAAATTGTGAAGATCATTAAAAAAAAAAAAAAAACTTAACTGTAACAAGAGGAGCAAGACGCCTGGCACATGCTATTTCAGATGCAAGAAGTTCAAGAAACTGTAGATGTGATTCAAAGAATAGCTCCTCTAGGTCTCACCTTCCCTCTCACCCACCCAGGGTTCTTAAAAACAGGGGCAGCTGTGCGATGATGGGGTAATTCAATTAAAGGAATCCTCTGTAAATAGGGAGGGCTGCATACAGAGACCCTTCCCAAAAATAACAGACTCTTAGCGGGAGCTCTTCTCACCAAACCTCTCTCCCCAAAAAACTTGACCTTCCGGGAGGTTAGCGATTCGGGATGCATAATGACTGACGTCTCACCACAGACTTCCCGGCTGCCAGGGGCAGCGGCTCCGCCTGGGGATGGGGTCTCGGAACACAATTCCAACCCTGCCCGCTCAGTTAAGTTCTCCTCGCCCTTCCCAGCTGCTCACCTAAAAATGCTCTCTGCTCCCATCGCAAAATGAGAAAAACATGCTGTGTGTGGCGACATGGCCTGGGTGTCGGAATGGTAAGGACCCGAGCACGAAACGTGCGTCCCTCTCCGCTGCTCCCAGACGCCGCAGGCAGTGGGCGGGTGTGCGGGCGACAGCCCACGCCGGGCCCGACCCGCGCCGCGCGTGGAGCTGGCGCGCTACCCTCGCCCAGCTCCCCGCATCCCCCACGCGCGCGGCCAGTCTGCGTACCCCCTCCTAAACCATCCTGCTGAAGAGCGACCCCGCGGCCGAGTCCCCGCAGCCCCCGTGCCGCGGACCGCACGCTCCAGGGATGGAGCCGGATCTCTCCCGCTGCTGCTCCACGGGCCCCGGACGCGTGACTCTGAGCTCACGGTAGCCTAGCGGGAACGGCGCAGTCCTCACCATGCCCCTACCCCTCCAGACTCTGCCAGGACGCGGCCCCGACTCCGGGGAAAGAGAGAGAAGGCGACTGCAGCGGAGCGGGAAAGGGAATCTGGCCTGGAGCAACAGGATCCCGGACCCCGGGGAGGGAATCAGGCCGGGTCGAGAGGGGAAGTAAGAACGGAGGGAGCCACAGAAAATCCCATAGCTGGCCCCCTTTCCCGGCCCCCTTTCCCCGCCCCCACCCCCAGTGGGACCGTCCCGCCACCGCTTCCTGCCGGGGATCAGCTTCCCAGCAACAGCCAGAGGAAAAATCTGAGCCGCCCTGGCAGCTCCGCAGGGACTAGTCGCCCGGCCCGTGCAGCCCCGCACGCCTCCTCACCCCGAAGCTGCGCCTTAGAAGCTCGCTCGCCGCGGGGACCCGGCCCGCTCTGGTCCCTGCAGCCGGCCAGCGGAGCCTGCCTCCTCCCTCAGCTAGGTTTCAAATTGAAATTCCCTGGCTGGGGCTGTGAGAGGACTCGGCGCGCCGGCCCCGCCCCCTCGCGGCGGAAGCCCCTCCCGCGCCCCCGGCTCGGAAACCCCCGCGGTCGGCCACGCCCCGAAACCCAGGCCACGCCCCTGCGTGGGCGGGGTCTGCTCCCGGAGGGATTCGCAGCCAGCAGGGTAACCCCCCTGTGGAGGGACCTATTTCGCCCTCTAGGCGCCCGGGATAATGACAGCTAAATCCTGTGTGCTAGGCGGTCTGGCCTGCCAGTCTCGGCCTTAAATATCCTCTCAACTTTTAAAAGTTATTTCTTCAAAGTACTTTCACTGACTAAATCTTCATTGAGCTTATGTTCCCTGGTAGACACTGGTAGGCCCTGGAAGTGCAGAATAAGGAAAACTGAATCTCTTTCAGTCTAGAGTGGAAAAAGTGCTTTCACAGAAAGGGCATTGAAAAGGAACCGTTTATTCTTCCCGTGGGAGGGTCTGGAGGAGCTGGGGAAACCCCATAGAGGAAAGGCCTTTACGCTCAACCCTAAGAGTTGAGTAGGAGTTCTCCAGGCAGAGGCCTGAGAACCTGGATTGCAGAGCGTGACATGCCAGAAGAAGAGTCTGGAAAGTTTGGAGTCAAATTGTGGAAAACTCGGAGCATAGTGCGCGTGTATGCACACACACACACACACAGAGGATAGCCCAAGTTCTTTTCTTTAGTATAATTATGCAACTATGTCTCAGATTCTACTTATGTCATCTTATCTGAATGCATGTCAAACAGTCTGCCCAGCTCCCTGCGTCCAGCAACAGCCACTCATGCACTTTTTGTCATTTGCCTCTGCCCACCTTTAGTCAGGTCTTTAGTGATTCCATCTCAGCCAAAGTCAATTCTCCCTTTTTTTCTAAATCTAATCTTTTCTAAAATGAGCAATGTCAAATAAAACCTCAGTAACAATACCTTATATGTGTGTGATGCTTTTCAGTTAACAAAACACAATCATATGTGTATTTTATCATTTGGGCCTCACAATAACCCTATGAAAAAAGGAAGGTCAGGTATTGTCTCCATTATGTCAATGAAAAGAGAGTTGGTAGGAGACCAAGTCAGGAGGATCACTTGAGCACAAGAGTTCAAGACCAACCTGGGCAACATAGCTAGAATCTGTCCCTGAAAAAAATAGAAAAATTAGCCTGGCATGGTGGTATGCACCTGTAGTCCCAACTGCTCAAGAGACTGAGACAGGAGGATCCCTTGAGCCCAGGAGTTGAAGGCTTCAGTGAGCTATTGTTGCACCAATGCACTCCAAAGTTGGGTGACACAACAAAACCCTGTCTCTGAAAAAATAATAAGAATAATTGGAAATATAAATAATTTGCTAAAGTCCTTATAGTAAATAATAATAGCTGACATTGGGTGGCGCCTGTAGCTGAAGGACTGGGGTGCCAACCCCACATACCAGAGGTGGCGGGTTCAAACCCAGCCCTGGCCAAAAACTGCAAATAATAATAATAATAGCTGACATTTACTGTGTGCTTAATGTACTAGGCATTGTTCTAAGTTTCTTTCGTGTGTTAATTTACTTAATCACAATCCCACATGCTAAATACAAAAGTTAAATTTAATAAAGTGTGCTAATAGAGAGCAGAGGCCTGATTAGACAGCAGTTCTGGTAAAGGAGACCTGGGAATTTTATGAGAAAATACTATACTATTATGAGCCTTGAGGCAGATTTACAATGAAACTAATGAAACTTACTTTATATTTGTAATTTGTTTATTTCACTTTGTATTTTTAAAAGGGTTACTAAAGTCATATAAACTTTAGGGCTCATAAAACCTTGTTCTATCCCTGATGAAACCCTTTTAAAATGCTAATTAAAAATAACATAAATACAGACATAGTAAAATATAATGCACTTAGTTTATCATAGAAAAGGATATCCCTACTATATTATCTGTTAAAGTATATGAATCAATTCTTTTTTTTTTTTTTTTCTGTCACCCAGGTTGAAATGCAATAGCACAATCACAGCTCACTACAGCCCTGACCTCCTGGATTCAAGGGATCCTCCTGCCTCAGGCTCTCCAATAGCTGTGACTACAGGCTTATGCCACCACACCTGGCTAATTTTTTTTTTTTTTTTTTTGTAGAAATGGAGTCTTGCTATGCCGCCCAGGCAAATTCATTTCTTTAAGCCACCTTTTAAGAACAATGTTTTGTCCCTGAAAAGATGAATATTAATAATTAAATCTTATAAATGAGTGACCTTAATAATGTGGGAGCCAGCAAGAATTAGCCTAAATAAATGATTAAAGGTGACCAAAATGTTGTTCTTAAATTGCACAGAATAATTAAAGTCTGTGTTTTAGACAGAGCCTTACATGAGCCCCAGCATTTCAGTGGAAAGGAGCAGATTCAGTGAGGATCTGGCAGGAATTGAGGACAGAAAAAGCAAGTTCTAGGAGCTATAAGGAAGTGAAGAAAACAGATGGAAGGAACACCATACTATAGACATGTTAGCAAACAACAGGTGGTAGTCCAGGCAAGCAGGAAGCCTAACAGAGATAAAGAAGGCCAGAAAGAAGGACAACATCCTGGACGGATGGTATCCAGAGACATAGGCAGGGTGAAACAGGATCAGGGCTACCCCTGCTGAAGTTCAAGGGCAAAACAGTACATCCCAGGAAAGTAGACTGGTACGAACAAGGCTGTGTCTTCCCACTAAACAGACTATAGTAATAAGGGACTGACATAGAGAACAAGACAGGAATCAAGATACAAGACCTGAGAGTCATCACATCCAAATTTAGCATCACAGCCTCAATCCTCAGCACCATCTGCAAGCAAAGCTAATCTGGCAATATGGAGTAGAAATTTACCCAGGACCTCCTTAGTACCCAGACTCACTAACTTGCCCTTACTGGCATGGCCCCTGAGAAAGCTTGATCTCACCCTAATCTTGATTAATTCCTTTACCTTTGTGCCTATAGAGGGCCATGTCCAAACCAGGTGGAAATATTGGAACAGCTCTGGGTTGAGAACCTGCCCTTCCTTTACATGGTCCATAGGCAGGAAGGCCTGACAATGCCCTCTCCTGCTCTGTCTGATTAAGGCATTCTCAAGCTTCACCTTGAATGCTTGCCCCGTTCCACCACCACAGTGACAAAAATACCACCTACATGACAGTAGGAGTCATTCTGTCACTTGGCCAATTGGCACAGTTTCAGTTGGACTACAAAACCCAAAAACTTAGTGAATTAACCATTTTGTTGCTCATGATTTTGGGGGACAGGAATGCAAGCAAGGCTTAGCATAATCACTCGCCCTGCTCCATATGGTGTCAGCTGGGAGGTGCAATTGCTGATAGAAGACTTACGATGGCTGTGCTCATGTCTGGCAGTTGGTGCTGCCTGTCAGCTGGAGCACCTAATTTCTCTTCCACATGGACTCTCATCCTCTAGAGACCCTTCTCTCTTTCTCTTCCTACCCATTCTTCCTCTCTTTCCACCTTTCCCCTTCCATGGAGAAAGGCCATGGCCTTCCATGGCCTATCCAGTGGCACAGACTTCTTTGCATGGCACCTGACATATCCAAAAGGATAAAAACAAAAGCTGTAAGGTCTGCAAAGCCTAGTCCCAGATGTCATTCTGATACCAGAATTTCAGGTTCTTGGTCTCAACGAATTGAAGAATAAATCCATGGCCCACAGGATCAGTGGTAAGTCAGGATTTATTTACAGAAAGAAAAATTACAACTACAAAAACCAAACCTCCTGGCAGAAAGAACCCAGAGGGAAACAAGATCTCCTGCTCCTTCTTGGAGGTCTGCCTTTGAACGCTTTGCTCAGGGATTTATATAGTGGCAGGGGGGTTGTTCTGCTGGGGTGTGAGTCCTGTCACTTATAGCCAGCTGTCCAATGAACTCAGGCCTTGGAAACTTACAGGAAATCCACCAGTCAGAAGTGCCCATGTAGGAGACAGCAAGGCATCAGAAGTGTACGTGGAGAAGACATCAAGGTGCCAGCATCTCTCCCACAGGTGTCCAGCCCTTCCAGCAAGCTGGTTCCTCCATCCGCAGGTCGTGGTGCTGCCTTGTCCTGCATCAATACTATATCACTGTGTCTTGTCATGTTCGTAAAAGCAAGTCCAAAGGCCAGCCACAATTCAAGGAGAGAAGTTACAGACTTCACCTCCTGGTGGGAGGAGTGTAATACGTGTACAGTAATGGGAAAAGCTCCTGGTAGCCATCTTTGTAAAGAATTCACCACAAACACCTGTTTTTCCAGTCTAGTATTAGACTCTGCCCTCAAACAACCCTTGCCCTTTCTATCTGCAGTAACATTTTCCAGAAGTTTTTTTTGTTGTTCTTGTAGAGACAGAGTGTCACTCTATCACCCTCGGTAGAGTGCTATGGCATCACAGCTCACAGAAACCTCCACCTCCTGAGTTTAGGCAATTCTCTTGCCCCAGCCTCCCGAGTAGCTGGGACTACAGGCGCCCACCACAGCGCCCAGCCATTTTTTGTTGCAGTTTGGCCAGGACTTGGCTTGAACTCACCACCCTCCATACCACTCACTGAGCCACAGGCGCCACCCTTTCCACAAGTTTTTTTATCAAAAGCATCACAAGGGCTCCTTTCTGTCTAAGCCACAGGAAAACTCCTTTGTTTATTTCTGTTTGTTTATTTCTTCATTTGTTTTGAGACAGTGTCTTGCTTTGCTGCCCTCCATAGAGTGCTCTAGTCATAGCTCACAGCAACCTCAAACTCTTGGCCTCAAGTGATTCTCTTGCCTCAACCTCCCAAGTAGCTGGACTTACAGGTGCCCACCACAATGCTCGACTGTTTTTAGAGATGGGGTCTCACCCTTGCTCAGGCAGTCTAACCTCCTCATCCTCCCAGAATGCTAGGATTGCAGGCATGAACCACCAAACCCAGCAAAAACTTCTCTACTTCTCCTTTTGAAAAGCCACTCTTAGCTATAGCTAATAACAGGTATAGGCATCTCAAGCCTGCCAAATTCCAACACAGTTGAAGTTGGAGTTACCTCCCACCCCCAACACACCTGCTTCATTTGGCTCAATGACAGAGAGAAAAAGGCACAGATGTGCTGGTTCCCTTACAGCTGGAACAGAGTCTCCACTGTTGCTCCCTGTGGGGGCATACGGTCAACTGCATCCAGATAAAGATGCCAGAAAAGCTTTATTTGAAAAGAGTGCAAAAAAGGTATATTATCTCACTTTAACAATCTTAGTGGCGTTAGGTACATGCCTGTCCGATGCTCCAGATATACAAAAACGAGTAATACATTGTCCCTGCCATCCTAGAGTCCACAGTCTAGTAAAAATAATTTGGTAAAGGAAGTCAAGAATTCTGGGTCCTATCTCTACCCTCAAATTGTCTTTACTACCTAACAGAGACTACACTTGGTCTCTGCCGTTTTAGAGCATAAATGAAATATGAAGATAAAATGATAGAAATATGCAAATTTCATTGAGTCTCGTTTTATGCCAATTAAATTCAGACAAGAAAAAAGAATAAGTTTAGAAAAGTTTGTATTTTCCTTTGATTCTCTTTATAAGAAGGGTTACAGGGCCCAAGGGTGTGCCTAATCTTCACTGGGCTTACAGCGGTCAGGAGAGAAAGCCCCAGGCTCATTCGCAGAGAGGGAAAGAAGACAAAGGAGAGATTAGGGGAAGAGCCTTCAGGGCATGGAGGTCCGTTTTTTTTGTATCAAAGTGTCCTACTGTGGGGGATGATTAAAACAGAACTGCAAACTTGAATAAAAACAGATTGGCATGTGATCCACCCACCCTCCTTCCAGGCCTGTGGTCAGCTGACCCACAGCTGCTGAGCTCTTATTTGGTCAGGTGAAAGAGAAACATTGTACTTCCAGTGCCTCAGGATTGGGAAGGTAAAATGTCCTTTAAGCAGTGTTACTGGACTTTGCTGGACAGATATAACTAGTCCAGCATACCATAAATAATTTCTGATGAGGCTTGACAGTTGAAACCAAATTCTTTGGGCCTACTTTGAGGAACCCTGCCTGGGGGGCCTAATTTGTAAGTTTCCTCTAGAAGTGGTGGTAAAAACCCATCAACAACTGTTATAGTGGCAGCGGAAGATTGTTGAATACAAGTACAAGAAAAAAATTAGAAGCATAATCCCTTGGATTGTATGGGGTTTGTTTAGGGTATTTCCATAGCCCAGACCTGATTGGCTAGTTTGTAAAATAGCCCCTGGAAATAGTCGTGACAGTGGGATTGGAACTGGAATGTTGCAGTTTCTAAGCAAATTCCTCCACTTGAAAAATGGACTAAAATGGGAGTGGTCCTTAGTTTATTCAAAACAGATGTGTGGTAGAAGGTTGGTATTAGCAGAGCATCATCTTTTAGTTTGTGGTTCCCCAAAGCATACAAATGTGTTCTACATGTTGTAAAGCATCTCGAAGAATAGGAATTTTAAGGTTATATGAAGAGAAAAATCTTCCTGGATTCTACTTATTGGAAAACACCTGGAAGAACCGGAATTTTAAGGCTATGTGAAGAGAAAAATCTTCCTGGAGAGTACAATCACTGAAAAGAGAAACACACCCAAAAATGATAAAGGACCTCTTGACCACAGCCTTTGTGAAGGTAGGAACTTTATCTGCTTTGTGTACCATTGTATTTTAGTTCTAAACACAACAGCTCATGTATAGCTTCTTCCACAAATATTTGTTGAAAGATTAAAACAGTGAACCTAATCGAAAATGGGCGATGTAACTTCTATTTCCTACAGTTTGACAGACCTAATATTCAGAGGAAAAATTCCAGGACAAAACACCTGAAAGTGATTAATGTACTATTTTAAAACATTTTTTAAATATATGGCTGAGCCTAGCAAAAATAGTAAAGTAATTGTAAGGGGACAGAATCTATGAGAAAGAGAAAATACCAAAAGGTAAACGGGTTAAACCTACCACAGGCTTCTGTACACATTGATAAAGTTTCTGATGGTTTTAGAGCTTTGTCTTTCATAGACCACATTATTAGGAAGAAGACAGTTGGATCTGAAAAGCAATATGTTTTTGAGTAAATACACAAAAAGGTCTTTTCTATAGAATGACCTTGCATTAATTCTTTGCACTAATTCAGAGAAGAAGGGGAAAGGAAAAATCACCTTCCTGAGAATTCCTAATACAAGCCCACTATCCCTCAGATTAAGTTAGAATACATGTTGTCTTTGTGGCTTGAGAATTCTGAAGACAAAAATTTAGCACCTTGGGTGGCACCTGTGGTTCAAGGAGTAGGGTGCCGGCCCCATATAACCAAGGTGGTGGGTTCAAACCCAGCCTTGGCCAAAAACTGCAAAAAAGGAGAAAAAAAAAAATTGGCACCTGGCAGAAGTAATTGTTGATCTTTTCTGACGAATTTACTTTGAACAATATTCCCAAACAATTCTCACAGTTAAAACTCCAAGGAATATGAATTCACAATCAAAAATCTCAGAACAGGATGGGCATGGTAACTCACTCATAGTCCCAGCATTTTGAGAGGCCAAGGCAGGAGGATCACTTAAGGCTAAGAGTTCATGATCAGCCTGGGCAACACAGTAAGACTTTGTCTCTGCAAATAATAATAATAATAATAATAATAATAATAATAATAAGAAGAAGAAGAAGAAGAAGAAGAAGAAGAAGAAAAGAGGAAGAAGAAAAGAATTAGATAGGCATAGTGGTGCACACCTGTAGTTCCAAATACTTGGAGGTTAAGGTGGAAAGACCATGTGAGCCCAGGAGTTTAAGGCTACAGTGAGCTGTGATCATGCCACTGCACTCCAGCCTGAGTGACAGAGTAAAACTGTGTCATAAAACACACACACACACACACACACACAAAACAGCATGCATACCCAAGACATCATGAGCATCCTGAGCAAGAATCAGTGAAATTAACAATGTATAGTTTCAAATTGGCAAGGATTGTAGTACTAGCAATTAGCAGACAGACAATAAAAGGTGTAAGTTTAATTTGAAAAAATTAAAAGAGGCCATTGAAATAATCAATACTAAGTAATAGCATCTACATTCATATTAAAACCACTTGGCCCTCTACCCATCATCTTGTGAGAAATGAGAAATTGAGGCAGAAATAATAAAAACAAAAGTAAAAAATAAGAAAGCAGAAATTAATCTAAATGTAACAAAAACTACAATCTATATAAACGGATCATATGTCTACTAAAAAGATGTTAAAAAACAAAATTACAACAAATTTAAAGATCTAAGCGGGCTTTCCTTGCTATTATAGAATCAGGCAATAACTCATTCTATATAATGGATGTTCCAGTGAGCTGAGCAGAGGAGGTTTTATAGCAGAATAAGCTGAGGAAAACATAAGAAGAGAACCAAAGGTGGATTTGTCATCTTTTTTGTTTGTTTGTTTGTTTTGTTTTTGAGACATAGTCCCACTTCATCAATTTCAGTAGAGTACTGTGGAGTCAGAGCTCGCAGCAACCTCAAATTCCTGGGCCCAAGTGATTCTCTTGACTTAGCCTTCCGAGTAGCTAGGAGTACAGGTGCCCACCACAATGCCTGGCTATTTTTAGAGACGGGGGTCTCAATTTTTCTCAGGCTGGTCTCCAACTCCTGAGTTTAGGCAATCCACCTGCCTCAGTCTCCCAGAGAGTTAGGATTATAGGCCTGAAGACCAGGCATGGTGGTTCATGCCTATAATCCCAGGACTCTGGGAGGGCGAGGAGCGTGGATTGCTGGAGGGTGGATTGCCTGAGCACACAGGTTCAAGACCAGCCTAAACCAGAGCAAGATTCATCTCTAAAAATAGCCAGGAGTTGTAGCTGGTGCCTGTAGTCCCAGCTACTCAGGAGGTAGAGGCATAAGAACCACTTGATGCCTCAGCACTGTACCGAGGGGGACAAAGTAAGACTCTCTCTCAAAAAAATAAAAATAAAAAAAGGATTGTAGGCTTCAGCCACCATGCCTAGCCAAGTTGGTCATTTAAAAGTAGGTTTTCTTGGGTGGTACCTGTGGCTCAGTGAGTAGGGCACCGGCCCCATATACCGAGGGTTCAAACCCAGCCCGGGCCAAACTGCAACCAAAAAAAACAGCCGGGCGTTTTCACAGGCCCTGTAGTCCCCGCTGCTCAGGAGGCTGAGGCAGGAGAATCGCGGAAGCCCAAGAGTTAGAGGTTGTTGTGAGTCCTGTGACGTCGTGTCCCTCTACCCGAGGGTGGTAAAGTGAGACTCTGTCTCTACAAAAAAAAAAAAAAAAAAAGTTGCTTTTCTTGGAAAGCATAAAGCAGAGAGGACTTCTTTCTTTATCACTCTGGCTAAAACTAGCCTAGCTGTGTATTGGACTATTATCTTGCTCCTAATTTCTCAGAAGATCAGATAAAAGCTTTAGTTTATCTGATGGAGCAGAACGTTAGCATAAATAACTCCATTTTGGTTTGGTCTGCTGAGCCTGGAGTAGGAGCCAAGTCCAAACCAATTCCCCTGCACAAATTTTCTTTAACAAAGGCAAAGATTAACATACTACAGTTTCAAAAATCCAACTTTATGCTAAACACACCTAAAATCTGAGGCTAGAGAAAGACTATGGTTGGATTAAAACAGATAAGCCAGGCAAACACGAATTAAAACAAAGGCATTGCTATATTACTAGTAGATAAATTAGATTTTAAGTGAAAAGCAATACTAGAGATAAAAAGGAACAACACAATTGAAAAAATTGTGAAATTTTAAAAATTACAGTCATCGTATACATGTCTTCAAAATATACAAAGCAAATATCAATAGAATTTCTGATGAAAATTAAAGGAAAAAATCTTCAGATCAGTCTGAAGATCTGATCAATCTCAAAAACAGGCAGAATAGTTTAAATCCTAAACAAAGATACTGACAATACAAAGAAAGGAATGATAAATTCTAACTAAGGGTATCCTGGACATTTGACAGGATGAGTAGCTTTTAAGAGGAACTGCAACAGCAAAGATACTAAGGTGTCAGAGGAGCTGAAATTCAGAGTTTGTTCTATAGACAATCATATTTCCCTAAGAATTGTCAGATCACTGGGAGGCTGAGGCAGGTGGATTGCCTGAGCTCACAGGTTCAAGACCAGCCTTAGCAAGTGCAAGACCCCATCTCTAAAAATTAGCTGGATGCTGTGGTGGGTGCCTGTAGTCCCAGCTACTCGGGAGGCTAAGACAAGAGAATTGCTTCAGCCCAGGAGTTTAAGGTTGCTGTGAGCTATGACGCCATAGCACTCTACCCAGGACAACAAAGTAAGACTCTGTCTCAAAAAAAAAAAATTGTCAGATTATTAAATATTTTATCCATCTATTTTTCTTTTTTTTGAGACGGAGTCTCACTTTGTCACCCTCTGTAGAGTGCAATAGTGGCCTAATAGCTCACAGCAACTTCAAACTCTTGGACTCAAGCGATCCTCCTGCCTCAGTTTTTCTATTCTTAGTGAATATATGGTCTCACTTTTACTCAGACTGTTCTTCAACCCGTGAGCTCAGGCAATCCACCTGCCTCAGCGTCCCAGGGTGCTAGGATTACAGGCATGAGCCACTGTGCCCGGCCTCCTTGAACTCACAGCTCTGGAGACTAGCCTGAGTAAGTGCAAGACCCCGTCTCTAAAAAATAGTCAGGCACTGTGGTGAACACCTGTAGTCCTAGCTACTCCAGAGGCTGAGGCAAGATCACTTAAGCCCAAGAGTTTGAGGTAGCCCAAGAGTTTGAGGTTGCTGTGAGCTGTGACACCATGGCACTCTACCAAGGGCGACAAAATCAGACTCTGTCTCAAAAAATAAATTAATTGATTTAATTAAATTAAAAATAAATTTTCCATAAAGCTTTAAGCAAGTCTTCAAAGCATAATAATTCATTTAAGTCTAAATTAAGTAAATAGAGCAAATATTTTCATTGTGATGTAAATGAGCAATATACACTTCCAAGAACACACATATACATACACACACACACACACACACACACACACACACAGGTGTTCTGGGGAACTGGCAATATTATTATTTGTGTTAGCAGTAGTGATTACACAGGTGTGTTAACTTTACAAGAATTTGTTGAGTAGTGGATTTATGATTTGTGCACTTTATTGTATGAATGTTATATTTCAATAAAAATATTGAATTAAAAAACAAATGCTGAGAAAAACATGTATCTATATGATCTCTAAGTAAGAAAATCTCTCTGCTTTCATCATAGGCCTTCATAGAAGAAAGAATTAATCTCCTCATTCTGTGTGTATATTTCCAGTTGGGATAAAAATACTAAAACCACTTTTAAAATAACACAGATACTACCCTTACCATTTGGTTTGATAAAACTGGCCTATTTTCTTTATTCAAATCTGTTGATTACTGTTACATAAGTAATTATCAACTTTTATTTTTATTTTTGAAAATTTTTTTAAAAGAAGCAAGCTTGATGGTCAAAATTAAATATGATAGATATTTTTAAGTTTCTTACATGAATAAATAACATTTAATGTTAGTCAATAATAATTTTACTTTGCATTCAGGAAGATCAATCACTGATTTCAAAATAATATGTGCTGGAAATATACATTCAGCTATATGACCTTTCCCAATGTATGTATTCTTTATTTTTAAACATTATAACGATGTGAATTGCATATGATTGTCCTTCTGAGCAAACAATTAGAGCAAAAGCATAATTATGTTTGTGTATATCTGTACATATGAAGAAATACATTTCCTCATCACATATAGGTTCTAAAGTGAAAAGTATTTTTAAAAAACTCACTCACACAATATGAGATGCATAGCCTTTGGAAGAACTTATTTAGGCAAAGGAAGGTTTGTCCTATCATAACCTCCTTGTTATCTGAAGGAAAAAAAAAAAAAAAAAAAAAAAGAGAAAGAAAAAAAGTCACAGAAGACAAATCAAGATTTAAAAAAAAAATAGGATGAGAAAAGTAAACAGGTTTTTTTCAGTGTGGAGACATGGTCCTTTTAATTGAATCACAGAACAATAATAGCAAAGAGAATTCCCAGAGGAAAGGATGAAAAACAAGACCCAGGAAACAATGTAATAAAAGCAACTGAAAACCACTTCTAAAAAAAATATTTAACCAATTGTTTGAAATATAATGGAGTTAGTTCTAAGCAGGTGAAATTTCCTACTACAATAATATTTACAATTTATGCCTTTTTTCAATTTCTTAGAGCTACACTTTAAAAACCAGGTTATTATGAGAATGTTGAAGTCTTCGCTCTCAATAGTCCTGATTGGCTTAATGCTATCAGGAATTTCATGTCAAAGAAGTGTGTGATTTTGTACTCACACCAATTCAGATGGAAAGTACAGTGATGACTAATAAAAAGAACACAAGTTGTATAGTATGGCTCCAACTAAAGAGTGGTAATAATGGACATTCACCATGTACACAAAATGCCAATAGCTTTGAGTGACACTCTGTGCCCTATTATTACTTATCTAAAGTCTAAGCTTTCTCTTTTTGTTGTTATTTTCTGTAGCCTTAAGATATTCCCTTTTTTTTAAACAGATTTTTTTTTTTTGAGACAGTCTCACTCTGTTGACCTGGGTAGAGTGCTTTGGTGTTATAGCTCACAGTAACCTCAAACTCTTGGGACAGGCGATCCTCTTGTCTCAGACTCCCGAGCAGCTGGGACTATGGGTGTCCACTACAATACCTGGCTAGTTTTTCTATTTTTAATGGGGGGGGAGGGTTCACTCTTGCTCAGGCTGGTCTTGAACTCCGGAGCTCAAGCACTCCACCTGCCTCAGCCTCCCAGAGTGCTAGAGTTATAGGCATGAGCCACCACACCCAGCTTGAGAATTCAAATTTTAATAAGTTGTTCTCTCATCTTCAGTCAAAAGCTATTTTTTTTTTTTGCTTTGTTTTCATTTTTAAATCAGATCCTTTAATCTTCAGACTATTGGGATTTGAAGCATAAACACTGTCTTATTCTTGTTTCTCAATCCTTTTTTTCAATTGGTTCCATATTTCTCCTCATCATTTACTAACTTTTTAAGCTATTCACAAAAGGAAACTTGACTATCCATGCCTCCAACCTGTAAACCTAGACTTTTTACATCCCATAGCACATATTGCCATTCACTCTGACACTATTTCAAGGCCAAGTAAATTGTTTAACTCTGTTGCCAGTGGTCTATGAGTTGACAATTAAGGTTCTGCTCTTGACCTTGACCCTTTGTACTAGAGAAAGTATTCTTTGATGTAATAGGACTTTTCAGCATGTAGAGTTTACCAGCCAATTGATAAACATTTAAAGGAAGAGATATGAACATGGGAAGTCATTTTGCCATGATTTTTCATTTCCTTTATAATCTTACAGAAAAGTCTATAATCCTGTATTTATTATGAGACTACAACCATGTAAACTACTTTGAAGTTATGACTTCAAAAAGTTTTCAACATCAAGAGGTCTAACAGGGGAGAGAAGACTTACTTTATTGTAAGTCCTATTTAAACAGTGAAGAACTTCAATAATTTAAAAAGTTTCTAAACAAAATTATCTAAACATCTGGAAGCTATTAAAGAACTGAGGAAGTTATGCCACAGTTAGGTTTAGAAAGGCATTCTTTTTATAAATTCCTTCTAAATTCTATGAAAAACAAAATGAAATTATCATTTTATGCACATTTCTCATACTAGTTAGGCATATTGCAATGGAAATATAAAATTACTCTTTGGGAGAACAATGTATTACTGCTTACCTAGGTCAGTAAAGTGGATAATTAAGATTGTGAGATATAGGGTAGCGCCTATGGCTCAGTGAGTAGGGTGCTGCCCCCATATACCGAGGGTGGTGGTTCAAACCCAGCCCCGGCCAAACTGCAACCCAAAATAGCCGGGAGTTGTGTCAGGCGCCTGTACTCCCAGCTGCTCAGGAGGCTGAGGCAAGAGAATCGTGTAAGCCCAAGAGCTAGAGGTTGCTGTGAGTCCTGTGACATCATGGCACTCTACCAAGGGCGGTAAAGTGAGACTCTGTCTCTACAAAAAAAAAAAAGATTGTGATATATATATCAATGTTGGTTTTAATAAATACAGAGGTTCCCAAAAAATGTATATAAATTCTAAGAAAGGCAAAAACTGTATTAAAATTGTAATGCTCAAGTCACATTTGACTTCTGCAATTACAAGGCATACAAGATACAATATAAAAGACAGCAAAATTATTAATATACATTATCACAACTTTAATATACATTTTTCCTTATTTAAAACATGCACACATTTTGGCTCTGCGCCTGTGGTTCAAGCAGCTAAGGCGCCAGCCACATACACCTGAGCTGGCAGGTTCGAATCCAGCCCAGGCTCGCCAAACAATGACGGCTGCAACCAAAACAATAGCCGGGCATTGTGGCGGGCACCTGTAATCCCAGCTACTTGGGAGGCAGAGGCAGGAGAATTGCTTGAGCCCAGGAATTGGAGGTTGCTGTGAGCTGTGATGCCAGAGCACTCTACACAGAGCTTGAGGCTCTGTCTCAAAAAAAAAAAAAAAACAAAAAAAATGGTCCCCTATACTCCTGCTGCTGAAATAAGCACATAATCCTAGTGAGGATCACTAGTGTTTCAAACTGTTGGTAACAATGGGAAAATAGGAAGTATATGGGAAATTTTTTGTGTTTGTTTTGAGACAGTCTCTCTATGTCGCCCTTGGTACAGTGCCGCAGCGTCACAGCTCACAGCAACCTCAAACTCTTGGGCTTAAGCAATTCCCTTGCCTCAGCCTCCCAAGTAGCTGGGACTACAGGCGCCCACCACAACACCCGACTATTTTTTGGTTGTAGTCGTTGTTTAGGTCCTGGCTGGATTCAAATCCACCAGCACCGGAGTATGTGCCTGGTGCTCTAGCTGCTGAGCTACAGGTGCCGAGCCTATATGGGAAGTTTTAAAAAACTTTTACATGACATCCCTTTAGCCCCTGAAGTGAAAGGCCAATATAATATATTGATGCCAGTGATGAAAAGGAGAAGAAGCAAGATGAATAGAAGGAAAAGAAGGAAGGAAGGTGGCTGTGGTGGCTCACTCCGGAAACCCTAGCACTCTGCGAGGCCCAGACGGGTGGGTTGCCTGAGCTCAGGAGTTTGAGACCAGCCTGAACAAGAGCCAGACCCTGTTTCTAAAAATAGTAGTTGGGCATTGTGGCGGGTGCCTGTAGTCCCAGCTACTCGGGAGGCTGAGGCAAGAGAATTGCTTAAGCCCAGGAGTTGGAGGTTGCTGTGAGCTGTGACGCCACAGCACTGTACCAAGGGCGACATAGTGAGACTCTGTCTCAAACAAACAAAAAACTTCCCATATACTTCCTATTTTCCCATTGTTAACAACAGTTTGAAACACTAGTGATCCTCACGAGGATTGTGTGTTTATTTCAGCAGCAGGAGTATGGGGGAAAGCTGTGAGCTTATATTTTATTTGGCAGTAGGTCACTGATGAAAGAGGAAAATTCTTATCTATTGAGGCCTACTTTGAGTCATACATTAGATTTATAACATTTGCTCATTCTTATCTTCTTCCTGGTGCCTGAGAAACTGTTCACAGATTCCCTGAACTGTAGAAAGGAGATGAAAAGCATGGCTGAGAACTAGAGCAGCCGCCAGGATGTATAAAAATACAAGGCAAGCTGGATCAATGTGGGCTGAGCTATAAATGGAGGGAGCATTGAAAGGAGGCTAAAAATGTATCGAAGAACAGCATGTGGGGTAGAAGAAGCCAGGTGAGTCAGGATGCAAAGTCTTAGAATACAGTGGGGCTGTATTGACACAAATGGTGAAAGGCAGAAGAAAGTGAGTTGCAAGAGGAGGAAAAGAAGGAAAGAAACATATATTGAGCATATTGTCTCCTGGCTGGGGACATCTTAAAGATCATCAGTCCGGCTGGACAAATGGGTTAGAGGGAAGATACACTCCTACTCACAGGCAGTTCATTTTCTTGGAGAAGCTCTTTCTGCTCTTAGAAGCCATTCCTATCAGTTGTTCACACTTTAGTATACATTAGTTTTATGAGTGATGATAGGAAACACAGAGTAAACAGATTTTATAATGCACCTTATATAATCTTTCTCACTCAGGTAAGCCTTCATGAGGATTCCTGCTATTCTTAAAAAATATCTTTAAGTCATATAACAAAGTTAAATTAAACCATTATTCTTATAGTTATGTAAGCCTGTTATTGGCCTGGTGTGGTGGCTCATGCCTATAATCCCAGAGTTTTGGAAGCCTCAAACAAGAGGCTGACTTGAAGCCAGGATTTCTAGACCAGCGTTGGCAAAATACCAAGACCCCACCTCTACAAAAAATTAAGAAATATTCAGGTTGGGTGGCGCCTGTGGCTCAAAAGAGTAGGGCACCAGCCCCATATGCCAGAGGTGGTGGGGGTTCAAGCCCAGCCCTGGCCAAAAACTGAAAAGAAAAAAAAAAAAAAAGAAAGGAAAGAAGAAATATTCAGGTGTGGTGGCATGCACCTGTAGTCCCAAGTTCTTATAAGCCTGAAGCAAGAGGATCATTTGAGCCTAGGAGTTCAAGGCTGCAGTGAGCTGTGACCGTGCCAAGATACTCAAGCCTAGATAACAGAGAGCGCCTGTCTCTAAAAATATTTTTTAATTTACAAAATATTTTAAATTAAAAAAATTAAAAATTAAATAGTGATACGCCACCCAGGGCGACAGAGTGAGATTCTGTCTCCAAAAAAAAAAAATAATTAAAAAAATAAATAAATAAATAGTGATGATTAAAATTCTGATCACGTATGTTAAAGTTTAAGCTCTGGTTTTTCCCTTCTGCATTTTATGTGACATTAAACAAATTACCTAACCTCTCTTAACTTCAGTTCCCTTATCTGTAAATGTGGACATTATTATTCATTATTTTTTTTTTTTTTGAGAGAGAGTCTTAAGCTGTCACCCTGAGTAGAGTGCTGTGGCGTCACAGCTCACAGCAACCTCAAACTCTTGGGTTTAAGCGATTCTCTTGCTTCAGCCTCCCAAGTAGCTGGGACTACAGATGCCTGCCATAACGCCCAGCTATTTTTTTTGTTGTTGTTGCAGTTGTCATTTTTGTTTTAGCTGGCCTGGGTTAGTTTCAAACCCTCCAGCCTGGGTGTATGTGGCTGGGCCCCTGCCCCTACCCACGGAGCTACAGGCACCACCGTCATTG
Source organism: Loris lydekkerianus (assembly GCA_963574355.1). Lineage (NCBI taxonomy): Eukaryota > Metazoa > Chordata > Mammalia > Primates > Lorisidae > Loris > Loris lydekkerianus. The sequence goes on along the minus strand of CAUYPK010078857.1, from coordinate 13,051 downwards.
ATAGTACCTACTTTAGTTGGAGACTGACAAACTGAGATATCATTACCTTGTGGAGCACTTCAGTCAGACTGAGTCATCTCTGCTCTGTTTTTCCATTCACCCCTTATTGGATGAATATTGGCTTATTGACTTGACCTTCACCAAATTGCTAGATAGATTTCCTTTTTTCACCTCCGTCTCATCTTGATCTGAACCATCATCATCTCTTACCTGGATTATTATTTAATACAATAACCTCCTAATGAGATTTGATGTTTCCAATCTTTCTCATGTCCCCCTTCAGACTTTTCTCAACACTGTATCTGACATGAGCCCTAAAGTAAAAGCCAGATCAATTTGATTATGTGCTCAGATCCCCCATAACTTTCCATGGTACTTAAAGAAGCACTGGAGTCCTTGCAGTGTCCAAGGACTCACAGGATTTGGCTCCCTGCACTTCTCCATCCGCATCCCTTTCTGTTCCCCGACTCTCTTATTCTATTCCATCCTCTTCCTGGAAAGGCACATCCACAACTTCTTCGCCCTTGCTCAACCCTCTGCCTGGAATGTTCTTCCCTCAGATACATGCAAGGTTGGCTTTCGCTCCTCCTTTACCTCTTATTCAAATGTTACCTCCTTAGAGACACTTTCCCTCACTACTCTAATATGTACATACTGCACAACTCTCTCTCTGTCTCTCTCTCTTTCCCTTCCCCCATTCCATTCTCTGCTTTATTATTTTTTGCTTGCAGCATATCATTGCCTAACATCTTATATATTTTAGTTATTTATCTTTACTTTTTGACTGTCCCCACTAGAAAATAAGTTCCTCAAGATCATTGATTCTCATCTGTTTTATACCTAGGCTATAAAACAATGCATGGCATATAGCAGTCATTTGATAAGTAAATATATGGACAAACAAATGAATACACGTTGCATTAATGAATGGGGCTGGGAAGCCACCTCTTTGTCTTCTCACTTGATTAAGAACTCCTAAGAGCTTCCCTGTTCTTTGCTACTTTCTTAGGGCTTTGGGAATCTTCACCCTAATAGCTAAGCCTATGTTTTGGGAATGAGTTTTCCTATTGGCCAGAGTTGAACAGCAGAATGAGTTTTCACCAAGAACAATGTTGTCGAAGGAAATGTGTCCTCTGGGTGTAGGACTGAATACCTGGCTGAGCTACATCATGGCTTCCCAGCCCCATTCATTGATGCAACGTGTATTCATTTGTTTGTCCCAACAGTTTGGGAGGCTGAGTTGGGAAGATCACCTGAGGCCAGGAGTTCAAGGCTGCAGTGAGCTATGATTATCATGTCACTGCACTCCAGCCTGGGTGATAATGAGTGACCTTGTCTCAAAAAATTAATTAATTAAATTTAAAAACTATAGCAGAGAGGAAAAGTAGGGTGTCAACCCCCCAACCACAGATAGTGGAGCCTTTATTGATAGGTAAGGAACATAAATTGGGAAAGAGGACATGCCTAATGTTGATCAACTAAGTATTTAGGGATCAGAAAATTCCTTTATGAACAAAGAATGTTAGTCACAAAAGCTTCTGCAGTTTGAGGCAAGTTGCATTTACAGGGGAGAGAGATGAGGAAGGAAATTTTATCACAGGAGAGCAGAAGGATCCAGGATATTCTGTAAAAATCCTTGTAAACGTGAATGTTTTAGACAATTTCTGTCTCTTTGTTCATTCATTCAATTCTAAAATTTTTAGGTAGCATAAAATACATAAAATCTCATCTGCGGGAGAGTTTGGTGGAGAGCCCAGAGAAGAGCTTCCCTGGGAATAAGAACAGCGGGAACTGTTTACCTACGTTCCACAGCCTCACATTGCTGAGCTGTAACTAAAAAGCTGTTTGCAAAGAAAACTCTTTTTCTCGTTACATTTATTATAATTTCTGAGAATATGTTGCCATGGAAAAAGACTTTCTGTGAGAGAGAAGCAAAGAAGTATAGAGAGAGAGATGGAAGGACCAGAAAAAGATTAATCAGGTTAACAGCCAGCAAAGAAAGGAAGGTATTATCCAAATTTGAAAGGAGTGAAATTTTGCATAAATTGACAGGCAGGAAAAAGGGAGCTGGTGACAGTTAATCTGCAGGAAGGTCTTTTGACCTAGAGTTATCTTCCAACATGCACTTCCTATTGCTACGAAAAGAACTAATTATGTGATTTTCTTCAGTCTGAACAAATCCTTTCTTATACTGCTCTTTATGGCAGACTACAGTATGAGTCAGAAATTCCAAGAACATGATAATCTCAACCCTTTATAGCACCTGCTCAACATTATGCTAATCATTGGTTTATGGTCTTTAAAGCTGAGGGCTACATAGTCTCTACTGTGATAGGTGAAACTCTAGCTTTATATATATCAAGTTAAGTGGAGACCATCATCATTACTTTTATTTTCAAACATTAATTTTATTTAAAAAAAAATTTTTTTTTTGAGACAGAGTCTCTTATTAACCCTTAGTAGAGTGCTGTGGTGTGACAGCTCACAGCAACCTCCAAATCCTTGGGCTTGGGTGATTCTCTTGCCTCAGTCTCCCAAGTAGCTGGGATTATAGGCACTCCCCCACCCCCAAGGCCCAGCTATTTTTTTTTTTTGTTGCAGTTTGGCCGGGGCTGGGTTTGAACCCACCACCCTTGGTATATGGAGCCAGAGCCCTACTCATGAGCCACAGGCACCGCCCCAAATTTTAACTTTTTTTTTTTTTTTTTGGCGGGGGCTGGGCTTGAACCTGCCACCTCCAGCATATGGGGCTGGCACCCTACTCCTTTGAGCCACAGGTGCTGCCCCTTCAAAAAATTTTTTTTAAAAAATGACCAGACACATTGGCTCATGCCTGCAATCTTAGAACTCTGGCCAAAAGGTGGCAAAGAACTTTGAAAATTAACTATTGCCTACCCTCTTAGTAAATTCATCCCCAAATGTAACAATTAGTTAAGAGTATTTAAGAAGTCATTTTTAAATCTGGGTAGATCTGGGTAGATCACTGGAGCTTAGGAGTTAGAGACCAACCTGAGCAAGAACGAGACCTCTTCCCTACCTACTAAAAACTGTAAAACTAGCTGGGTGTGATGGGGTGTGTCTGTAGTCCCAGCTACTCTGGAGGCTGAGGCAAGAAGGATCGCTTGAGCCCAGGAGTTTGAAGTTACTATGAGCTATGTCACCCAGGGCACTCTACCCAGGGAGACAGAATGAGACTCTGTCTTAATAAAATAAATTAATAAATTAATAAATTAATAAATTAAAAAATACAGTCCAAACAGAGACAGTACTATGTATCCCTGTTTTTTTTTTTTTAAGTTGTTGTTTTGTTTTGTGTTGTTTACGTGTATAAGTTTAGAGACAGGGTCTTGTTCTGTCACCCAGGCTAGAATGCAAATTATCATAGCTCACTGCAACCATGGACTCCTGGGTTCAAGTGATCCTTCTGCCTCAGAGATATTTACTGCCATGCCCAGAAAATACTGTATTTTAACTTTTTGTAGAGACAGGGTCTCACTATGTTGCCCAAGCTCATTTTTTCCTTTAAAAGGCTTAAAGATACTTATTCATACTGAAATATTTTAAAAACTGAAAAATGTCCTGAAAACACATCACTTCATAATGACTTCACACTGTCGACACATGCCAAAAATCTTTGTCAAATGTTGCCAGCCTACCCTTTCACTATCAGTGATATGGTAGCCCTTAAAAATATGGAACAGCTGAAATTGTCATTCACAAGTATCAGACTGATAAAGAGGAGTTTGTGTTTTCTTTGTGGTAAAATAAACACAGTGTAAAATTTACCATTTATCCATATAATTCTGTGGCGTTAAGTACATACATAACGCTGTGTAACCACTATTGCTATCCGTTTCCTGAACTTTTTCACCATCCCTAACAGAAACTCTGTTCTCAGTAAACACCGACTGCCCTGCTCTCCCACCCACTCCTCATTTTCAACCCCATAACTCACCAGCTCCTGGTAACCTCTATTCTACTTTCTGTTTCTATGAATTTAATGATTCTAGCTACCTCCGTTAAGTGGAATCATACAATAATTTGTGTCTGGCTTATTTCACTTAGATAATGTCCTCAAAGTTCATCCATGTTGTAGATGTATCAGAACATCTTTCCTTTTTAAGGCTGAATATATTCTATTGTATTTGTTTGACACATTTTGTTTATCCTTTCATCAATGGGTGGACATTGATGAACAACCAGTTCACTAACTCTCCAGACACCAACTGGGTGCCCTATAGTTCAATTCTTCTTCTAGTATAATTCCTACACTAACCAGGAGAAAATATGTACGATAAGATTTAAAAACAAAACATTATATGCTAATACTCATAGCAGCATTTTTTACAATGGCCAAAAGGTGGCAAAGAACTTTGAAAATTAACTATTGCCTACCCTCTTAGTAAATTCATCCCCAAATGTAACAATTAGTTAAGAGTATTTAAGAAGTCATTTTTAAAAGTCTCTATTTATTAGGTAGGAAAACTCACAGCAGGCAGTGAGCAGTTTACATAGGCCCATCTAGGGTGGTAACTTCAAAGGCTGCACATTAGAATTACAAAGTACGGTGGCTTCAATCACTGTACTGGAACCATGAAACAAGACTTTGGATGTTGGCCCAGGAGACCCCATCTCAAAAAATAGCCAGGCATTGTGGTGGGCACCTGTAGTCCCAGCTACTACTCGGGAGTCTGAGGCAAGAGAATCGCTTGAGCCCAAGAGTTAGAGGTTGCTGTGAACTATGACACCAGGGTACTCCACCAGGGTTTACTAAATGAGACTCTGTCTCAAAATAAATAAATAAATAAATAATAAGGTTAAACAGTAAACCAAGTCAAAGAGCTGCTAGCTGGAAGCTGCATGAGGCTGTTCGCTACCAGTAACAGGTAGATCAAAGGATATGAGGCAGGACGCAGAGGTGCTCAGTGCGGGGACTTCTGGAGACTAGTCAGACCTGTGAGCTCCAACACCCTCCTCGCTCCCATCACAGCTTTCCCTTAGACATTCTCCCTCCATTTCAAACTCTGATGGCTAGAGTTGGATTTTATTAAAAGAACTGTTAAGTTTTCTCCCATTTATCTCTTTATCACACCAACACTAAGTGACACATAGATTTGAAAATATAAGGCCAATTATTAAAAAAAAAAAAGAAAAAAAGAAAAAATCATAGCCAACTACAGAGTTGCATGGGAAGGAGTTCAACTTCCAGACAACATAAAAGGTTAAGAATTGTGTCAAAATTGAAGATAAGCCTTTAATCTTTCATTTTTTTGCATGCAGTCATTCCAAGTCCTTCTGTACCAATGATACCAGAATTTCTTCTTCAGTAGGTCCTTGGTCTTGGGGATTCAAAGAATACTTACCACTGTAAGATAGTATTTTATTAGACAGAAAGGAATACAGAAGCACTGAAAAGCACCAGAGCTGCTGGAAAGGGGAAAGAACTAACCGGGGAGTCTCTTTTATCTAGGGGTATTAGGCCTTGAGCATTATACTTAACCAGGACGTGGCAAATGGAAACATATTTTCATCGTTAATGAGTGTTGTTATTGACAAAGGAATGAATGCAGTCCCTCCAGCTCAGGGCAAAAGGTCAGGGTGTTCCCTTCATGAACTTGCCAAAGCCTAGGAAAACTGGGGTCCTCTGTCCAGCCTTGAATGGGGGTGAACCCTGTATAACCAATAACGGGAATTATTCATCCAATGACAGCCAAGTTTGCTCCATCTAGAAATGAAACCCATGTAACATTTATCATCTTTCAGACTCTTGATGTGAACATAATTTTAAATATTTGCAGATTAGTTTTATGTTCATTTTGACATTTTATTATGTTGCCTACATGGCCTTCATGTTCATCTACAACTATATATTTTCTTTCATAGATAATAATCTCTTAGATCAGGGATTAGCAAATTATAATCCCCTGCCTGTTTTTGGCTTGCACAGTAAGAATGGTTTTTACATTTTAAGTGGTTTATAGAAAGCCCAAAAATAATATTTTATGTCACATGACAATTATATGAAATAGGAATTTGTGTTTCATAACTAGAGCCCTGCAGAAACTCAGCCTTTTCATTTACCTATGGCTGCTTTTGCAGTAAAAGGTAGAGTTAAGTATTACAACAGAGACCATATGGCCCTATAGGGCCTAAAATATTCACAATATTTTGGACCTTTACAGAAAAAGTTTGCTGACCCCTGTCCTAGATGATAAAAGGATGTTTGTTTAGTTTGTAGCCTTAGGCTTCTAGGAACTTTAAACTACTTCTAAGGAAGGTAATAATTCAGATGTGTCACTGGTATTGGCTTTGACTAGACCACTCAAAATCTATTAGATAGGAAATTATTTTACTAAAGTTTTATATTCTTTTTTTTTTTTTTTTTTTTGCATTTTTTGGCCAGGGCTGGGTTTGAACCCACCACCTCTGGCATATGGGGCCAGCGCCTTACTCTGTTGAGCCACAGGCACTACCCTAAAGTTTTATAGTCTTTTGAAGTCTAGTACATAGTGTGTATATAATAAATGTTTATCAGGTAAATTAGTGAGCAAATAACGCCAGTGAATCTGATAGAGTGTGGCCTCAGGAAGAAGCCAAGGAAAAGCATACTTGTTCCTGCTTCATGTCTGTCCAAGCTTGATGCCACATCCATCAAGAAGCACGTTCATATCTGAGATTACAAACTCTTTCACAAGAGTTTATAAGATGTTAAAGTGGAGGGAAAACACCCTCTTACTTGAGACAGTATCATAGAATAATAGAATAGAATAGAATAATAATAGAATCCATGCAACTGCAGCTGCTGACTGTAAGCAGGATTATATACTTGAATCATTCCCAAAAGATAAGTTTGCTTTTAATGATAACTATCCAGAGACTCTTTACAATTTCCTGTGCTTAGATATTTCAGAATATCACAACTAAACTCTAGAAAGTTCTTCCTCTATGTTTATAATGTCAGGTAGGAAATAAAAGAAAAATAAATTCTTTGTGTTCTTTAGCTCAATTCCTCATTCAGTAATATTAGCGTATTTTTAATGCCATCCATTCAATAACTTTATAAATAATGTTTGCCTTAAAGTTGGGTATTCATGTCTCCTTTCAAGTAGTTACCTTATTCTCAATTTGAAGTGTGTGTATGTATGTGATAGAAACAGGGTCTTGCTTTGTCAGCCAGGCTGGAGTGCAGTGGCACAATCGCAGTTTATTGCAACCTCAAACTCTTGAGTTCAAGTGATCCTCCTGCTTTAGCCTCCTGAGTAGCTGGGTCTATGGGCATGCTCTACCATGCTCAGTGGATTTTTTTATGTTTTTTGTGGAGATGGGGTCTCAGTATATTGACCAGCCTGGACTCAAGCAATCCTCCCCACTAAACCTCCCAAAGTGCTGGGATTACAGGTGTGACCTACTGCATCTAGCTGTGTTGGGTATATTTTTATGTGCTTAATATTCTTCACCACCACCTACTATCCCCACACACACATTGTACTCACAATGATGGAAATTAATACCTTATTTTAGTAAGGATATTGAACTTTGCCTTAATCCATTTGGGGTGCTATAACAAAATACACTAAGTTGAAAAATAACAAAATTTTTCACATAGTCTGGAGGATGGGAAGTTTAATGTCAATGTGCTGGCAGACTCTGTCGTGTCTGGTGAGGACTCCTTTTCTCGCTTTCTTTTTTTTTTTTTTTTTTTTTTTTGAGACAGAATCTCATGTCGCCCTTGGTAGAGTGCCATGACATCATAGTTCACAGCAACCTCAAACTCTTGGGCTCAAATGATCCTCTTGCCTCAGCCTCCTGAGTAGCTGGGACTATAGGTGCCAGCCACAACACCTGGCTATTTTTTTTTTCTTTTTCTGAGACAGAGTCTTGCTCTTGCTCAGGCGGGTCTAGAACTCCTGAGCTCAGGTGATTCACAGACCTCGGCCTCCCAAAGTGCTAGGATTACAGGCGTGAACCACTGCACTCAGCCAGAACCTATTTTCTCAAAGATGGCACCTAATCATCTCCCGAAGATCCTACCTCTTAATACTGTCCCATTGGGGATCAGGTTTCAACATAAGAATTTGGATGGGACACAAACATTAGGACCATAGCAGACTTGGAATCTAAAACTCAAGATTTGAGTTCTGGCTTAAGACGGAGCCTACAGTACAGTGTGGATGCTTGGTGAATATGTCTCTCTTTGTTCCTTTTCTCTTTGAAATTGGATGTTTTACTGACTCTCTTTGAGCCTCAGTTTCCTCATGTATGAAATGTGTGAAGAAAAACCTTTCTGGGTTGATATGGATGTATTTTTGAAAATAATAAAGCTAAGAAGCATTATATAATTACAAATTATATAAGGATTATTATTTTAAGGAAAAATGTCAACAAGTGGAAATATGAATTAAAAGATCATAGAAAAAAAAGATCATAGAATCAATATTTGTCCATGTTTTCTCTCCAACCACTACTAAGTTAAGAGAGAGAGGATGTTTACTCTTGACTTGGTAAACACAGAGCTCAGGGTCTATGCTGTAGGCCAGCCTCTCTTCATTCAGGTCAATATGTCGCTTTAGCAGTGATCCCCAGTGAATTCCAAATGAGGATCCTGACTGCACTGAAATTTGCTCTGAGCTCTTTTTAGAACCAGGGAAGATTTTATTTTTTTAAAAATTGTGCTTCATTAGAAGTAGCGGTTTATTATGTCAATCATATATTATAGAATTCCTTTGCCCAATGGTATAAGGAAAACACAAATTTCTCTAAATAGGTTTATTTGATCAGAAATTAAGATAACAGTACAGATCTGGCTGGTTTGTACTAGAATATAAAGTTTTAGGGGAAAAAGACCACTTATATAGGTAATAATTATTTCAAATTTCTGAAAAAAGCACTTGAGTTTAACTATTATTTATACATTTTATTGCAGATTTTTCTTACAGGGGCCAAGGTTTTTGTTTTAAATGTAAATTTAAAACATTGTTTTATTTCTATTTACCTTTAGCTTGAGGGCAATGTTTTGGCTGTTCTGTAAAGGTCTCTGTCCCAACTTCTCAGTCTGTGGTGGCTGCATGAAAACAGCCACAGATAATATGTAAATGATGGGCCTGGCTGCGCTCCAAAAAACCTTGATGTACAGAACTAATGGCCAGCCTGCCAACTCTAGTTTTCTGACTCCTGTTCTTAATAAGTAAAGAAAAAAGGAGCCTCTTACTTTTGTGTGGCAGTATGAGCGGTACTTAACAGTCCTGCCCCAGAGCTATGCCAAATCTCTGGCTCTCAGGCTTAATCCAGCCCATAGAAACTCCAGTTGTCTCTCATTGGAGAGACTGCACCCTGGCTTCCTATACTGAAGACAGAATGATGATTCAACAAATGAGAAGAATTCACACAGGTAACTATTTATTTATTTATTTACAGACAGAGACTCACTCTGTCACTCAGGCTAGAGTGCTGTGGTGTCATCCTAGCTCTCAGCAACCTCAAATACCGGGGTTCAAGTGATCCTCCTGCCTCAGACTCACCTCCTGAGTAGCTGAGAGTATAGGAGCCCACCATAACTCCAAGCTAATATGTATATATACATATATGTATTTTATATATATATATATATATATATATATATAATTTTTTTTTTTTTAGTAGAGGCGAGATCTCACTCTTGTTCAGGCTGATCTTGAACTCCTGACCTCAAGTAATTCTCCTGCCTCAGCTTTTCAGAGTGCTAGGATTACAGGCATGAGCCAACAAGCCCAGCCTGTTTACATTTTCTGAAGACATATGATAAAGGGTGGAATATAATCTCCCAACAAACTTCAGGGCCTGCCAAGTTGGGAATATGTCTGGAAATCCAATGATTCAAGGTATATCAAAATATTACCTAAGGGAAAAACTAAATTTCTGCAACTTGCATCCCCTGACATTGAGAATAACTCATGCTATACATAGTCTCAGAAAATCACCTTGACTATCTGAGGGTAATGAGTCACACATTATTTGTTGGTGTTCAGCACCATGTCTTTCCCTTTGATACCCCCCTTTGTGTCAGGGACTAGATGAATGGGAACTACATTTTCCATGATCTTTGACAGAAGTGTTCAAAATATGGTTTAAATTCTGTCCCATGAATTGTATGTGTGCATGAATGAAAAGATAGAAGCCATCCTTCTTTCTTTTTCTTTTTCTTTTCTTTTTTTTTTTTTTTTTTTTGAGACAGAGTCTGTCTATGTTGCCCTGGGTAGAGTGCTATTGCATCCCAGCTCACAGCAGCCTCAAACTCTTGGGCTCAAGTGATTCTGTTGCCTCAGCCTCCCAAGTAGCTGGGACTACGGGCGCCCACCACAACGCCTGGCTATTCTTTTGTTGTAGTTGCCATTGTTGTTTGGCAGGCCTGGGCAGGGTTCAAACCCGCCAGCTCCAGTGCATGTGGCTGCCACCCTTAGCCGCTGAGCTACAGGTGCTGAGCCAAACCATTGTTCTTTCTTCAGCCATAGTGGGAGACATGTGAACTTAAGAAGATGTGACTTTCGTAGTCCCAGCTACTTGGGAGGCTGAGGCAAAAGAATCGCCTAAGCCTAGGAGTTGGAGGTTGCTGTGAGCTGTGACACCACGGCGTTCTACTGAAGGCAATAAAGTGAGACTCTGTCTCTACAAAAAACAAACAAACAAACAAAAAAACACAAAGAAACCCAAAAAACAAAACAAAACAAAAAAACAAAAGAAGATGTGACTTTTTGTGCCATGTCTATGGTCCCCTGTGTCTTTCATCCCAGGGCTTCAAAGCCAACTGTGACCCTTGACTTTGGTCTCTTGCATCTTTCTGACTTCTGTGTGAAAGCAAGAGCCTTTGGATTTTTTAATTTCAGTGACTATGATAGCTGGTGGCAGTTCCCTCAACTTTCTTCTTTATGCCGCTTTGCTTACAGTATCTAATTCTCTGTGAATTAAGTGCCTTTCTCTTTAAATATTTAAATTGATTTCCATTTTCCTTGCTGGGAACTAATTGCCTGCAAGAACAGGATCAAATTCATTTTTGCATTTTCTATAATATTCAACAAATGTTGAATGCTATTTTATAATAATTTTATTTGTCACAAAGCCCTTTGGCACCATTATATTTGTTACAAAGCACAGATCATTACTGTTTGTGTTTAAACCTCAAGCAACCTAGTCCTCCTAAAGGATTAGTGCAAAGCATTATCACTCAAACCATCTGGCTGTCTGTTATGAAGATATAAACAAGATACCAGTTGAGAGAAAGTCCTTGTTGTTTTAATATCATACACAATTTGAACCTATGTTCTGGGGCCACTTGAGCATCATCTCTTAGTAAATAACTTCAGGAGCATAAAAAATAGTGAAATGTAAAGTAATTAGAAAGTGATATGTTTTAAATATTTATTACTCTTTTAAGTTAATAGTTCATTGAGATATAATTCACAGACCGTACAATCCAGCCATTTAAAATACACAATTCAATGATTTTTAGTTATTCAGTTTTGCAACTATCACCACAATCTAATTTTAGAACATTTTCCCAACATTCCAAAAAGAAATCCTGTATCCATTAACAGTCACACTTCTGCTCTCCAGGCAATTCATAAATCTACTTTCTGTTTTTGTGGATCTGCCTAGTCTGGACATTTCTAATTTCTCCACATTTTTGCTAGTATTTGTTATTGTCTCCCCCACCACATACAAGAAACAGTCTCATTTTATCACCCAGACTGGTGTGATTAGAGCTCATTGCAACCTTGAGCTACTGAACTCAGTGATACTCACTTCTCAGCCTTCTAAGTAGCTGGGATTATAGGCATGTGCCACCATGCCCAGCTAATTTTTACTTTTTTTTTTTTTTTTTTTTTTTGGTAAAGATGAGGGTCTTGCTATTTTGTCCAGGCTGGTGTTGAAATTCTAACCTCAAGCAATCTTTCCACCTTCAATCTCCCAAAATACTGGGATTACAAATGTGAACTGTTGCATCTGGCCTGCCTTTTTTATTAAAGCCAATCTGGTTGCTGTGAATGGTATCTCATCCTGGTTTTCGTTTGCAATTCCCTAAAAACTAAGTGTTGTGTATCTTTTTACATGTTTATTGGCTATTCATGTATTTTCATTGGTGAAGTCTCTATTCAACTCCTTTTATCTATTTATTAATTGGATTACTTGCTATTTTTATTATTACTGAGTTTTAAGAGTTTTAAATTATTTATATACAAGTTTCTATTGGATATGTGAAGGGACTTTAAAAAATTTATGGGAAGATGGAATTAAAAGATAAAAACACACCTGTAGTCCCAGCTGCTCGGGAGGCTGAGGCAGGAGAATCTCAGAAGCCCAAGAGCTAGAGGTTGCTATGAGTCCTGTGATGTCATGGCACTCTACCGAGGGCTGTAAAGTGAGACTCTGTCTCTACTAAAAAAAGATATAAACAAAAAATATAAATTTTATTTCTCAACATAAGCTCTGTCATGGTCAGGACACTTTTTCGTAAATGATGATACTAGACATTTATGTAGTCAATTTCTAAACAACTAAAGGTGTGGGGAATTTTAACCATTGCAATGAGCCTTTTTTACATAATTATTAACTTTTAAAAAGTCTGCCTTTTAAAGACATTTTAAGATTAGGAAACAAAGAGAAGTCAGAAGAAGCAAATCAGGACTGTAAAATGGACACCTGAGGACTTGGGAATAAGGGACAGATTACCAGTCTTTGCATATCCGAAAGCACAGTCAAATGACACTGTCTGCTCTGTACTAGACTCATTCAGACTGTAGAATTAGAAAGAATGAAGGATTAAAGGGTATCTTATTCTTGTAGAATAGCATTTGAGATATTCTCAATGACCCCTCTCTCAACATTTTCTCCCCAACCCCCCCCTTCACCCAAAAGAACTGGAAATATTTGTATAGTGTAAAAATAACGGTGCATCTTAGAATGGGTACAGGAGAAACCTACTAAATGCAGAATACAAACGTCTATATACAATAACTAAGAAAATGCCATGAAGGCTACGTTGAACAGTTTGATGAGAATATTTCAGATTGTATATGAA
>CAUYPK010078855.1:0-46288 GCA_963574355.1 Loris lydekkerianus | reverse complement strand
TGCTCGGGAGGCTGAGGCAGAAGAATCGCAGAAGCCCAAGAGCTGGAGGTTGCTGTGGGTCCTGTGACTTCACGGCACTCCACCAAGGGTGGTAAAGTGAGACTCTGTCTCTACAAAAAAAAAAAAAAAAGAAAAGAAAATGTGCTATATAAAATCTATATAATAGACCATTATTCAGCTATAGAAAGGAGGGACATTCTTTTTTTCTTTTTTGAGACTGTCTCACTTTGTTGCCCTTGGTAGAGTGCTATGGTATCACAGCTCACAGCAACCTCAAACTCCTGGGCTTAAGTGAGTCTCTCCTGACAGGCTCCTAACGAGCTGGGACTACAGGCGCCTGCCACGACACCCAGCTGCTTTTAGAGATGAGGTCTCGCTTTGGCTCAGGCTGGTCTGGAACTCCTGAGCTCAAGCAATCCTCCCATCCCAGCCTGCCAAAATGCTAGGATTATAGGCATAAGCCACCATGCCCAGCCTAGGAGTGACATTCTGACATGTGCTTATGTTAGGTGAAAAATGCCAGTATTTTTCAAAAGCATGTATTGGATGATTCCAATTACATGAAATGCCCAGAGTAGATTTATCCAAAGGGACAGAAAGATTAGTTTGTTGCCTAGTGCTGGGAGGAGAAAATTGGGAGAAAATGGGGAGTGAGTGCTAATAGATATGGAATTTAAACCGGTAGTGGTGATGATTGCTCAACTCTGTGATATACTAAAACCATTGAGTTGTGCACTTGGAATGGATGAATTATAAGATACGTGAGTGATATCTCAATAAAGTTATTATTTTTTTAAAGCTTATTTAAAAACCCAGTGAGGCATGTTAGATTTCTATATTATATTGCAAAACTGAATAATAATGCATGCTGTTAAGGGTATAGGACATAGGTATTCTCATACTCTGTTGGTGGGAGTGCAAATTGGCATAATTTTTTGAGGGTAAGTTAGCAATATCTTTCAAAATTTAAATGCATAACGTCCTTTGATTCTGTAATTCAAATTCAAAAAAGTACCAATGGATATACTTGAAAAACTTTCCAATATAAATTTAGAAGCATATTATTTGTAATAGAAAAATCTGAAAATAGACATCTAGGAAAATGTTTTACAGCCTTTAAAAAATATTATAGTTATGTGGACTGACATAAAAAGATCTCCAAGAGAACAACAAAAATAATGAACTTTTAGTGAGTTTTTCATATGTGCCAAACACTCTTCTCAGGGAATGACATGCAATATTCCACCCAATCCTCTTTGAAACCTTCTATTTTTAATGCATTATTATTACATAACAGAGGATGACCCTGAGGAGCACAAGTGGATCTAAATAACTTGCTCAAGATTACATAGCTGCTAAGTGGTAGACACAGAATTCAAACCCATTTGAATAAATGTAAAAAACATAGATCTATATGAGTATAGCTTGATAGTTGTTTTTCTTCTGGAAGCATACACAAGTAACTGTTGAAGACAGCAAGACTGAATGGCCTCCGAATTGGTTGGTAGAAGGCAGATTGACAGAAATTCCTATGGAATGAAGCAGAGAGAGGTGGTATTTAGTCTCTGTGGTGTAATGTCTCCATTACTGATCTGAAGCAGATTGCTGAATCCATAATTCATAAAACACAAACAGGATTTGCCTGATGTATTTTTTTTATTGTTAAATCATAGCTGTGTACATTAGTGCAATCGAGAGGTACAATGTGCTGGTTTCATATACAATCTGAAATATTCTCATCAAACTGTTCCACGTAGCCTTCATGGCATTTTCTTAGTTATTATATGTAGACATTTGTATTCTGCGTTTAGTAGGTTTTGCCTGTACCCATTCTAAGATGCACCGTAGGTATGGCCCCAACAATCACCCTCCCTCCACCCTAACCTACCCTTTCCCTTGCCTGATGTTTTTAGATATGAAAAATCAAAGGTCAACCCAAGCTAACACTGAACAACTGATCTTCCTTCCTTATATGAAATAACCCATTTCCAGGCCTGATTTTCCCTTCTTTTCCCTTTCCTTTCAATTCTTGCCTCTTGGGGCATTCTTTTTCAGTCTAAGTTATGTTTGGACCATTCATACGCATATCTGTAGGAGATATGTTCCAAAACCCCCAATGGATGGCCAAAACCATGGATAGTATTACTATGTTTTTTCTTTTCTTATACATACATATCTATGATAAAATTTAATTGATGAATTAGGCACAGTAAAAGGTTAACAGCAATAACTAATAACATAGAACAATTATACCAATATACTGTGATAGACGTTACATGAATATGGTCTCTCTTTCAAAACATGCTGTTGTCACTATACTCACCTATTTTCAGACCTTGAGCACAGGTAACTGAAAATGAAGGCATGAATAAAAGAGGACTCCTGTGACCCAGCAATTCCATCCCAAAATATATTTCACTCTTGTGACCCAGCAATTACATCCCAAACTCTATCAAACTCCTTGAATACACGAACATGTACAAGAATGCTCATAGCAGTGTAAATATCACAGTCCAAAACTGCAAAAAACTCGAATGTCTGCCAAAAATAGAGCAAATAATCATTTTTTCAGCCTTTTGGCTAAGAGTAAGTGTAGAGTAGAGCAAATAAAATATGGTTGTATTATAATACACGTAAATGTATTACAATGCATGTGGAATGTACAATAGTACTGTGTGCAATAGAATATTATCAAGTGATGAAAATGAACAAAAACTATAGCTACACACAACAGCAAGGATGTATCACATCAACATGAGAAAGAGAAAAGTAGCCCTTTGGTATCTAGGAGCTGCTCTGGTACCATCACATGGCCATTGGTGTTCTGCTGTTGGACATAAATAATTTCACGTAACGTAACATAAGGCAAGGTCACTCTATGACCATGACAGATCAAGACAAAAAAACAAGACTACCCTGTAATCACATCTGACCACAGACAAAACATCAAACCACAAAATGACCAGATAGCCTCTTCTCCTAGCTAATATGAGTGACTGCTGCTTCTTTCCCAGTAATAGCTTTAGCCTTGGTCTAACCTTCCCTCCTTCTACATAAGATAAGATTTAGTGTGATGACCTAAGAATTACCCCCACTTCCTGAGAGTATGGAGTGCTGAGCAAAGACCCACTTCCTTAAACTCTCTCCCAGATCACCTGACCCTCTTGCTGAGATGCCCGTTTCCCATGGTGTGCGTCTCCCTCACTATGACGAGTAATGAACTTGACCTGTTCCCTTGCTGGACTGGTGGGCATTGCCACTTAAATTGAGTGAAAGAAGCAGTCCCCTAAAATATAAACTTTTATTTAGACAATACTAGTTAAATCCTTTAGGGATGCATTACCACACAGCTGATGCAACTATGGGAAAAATTATGGCAAATATTGGTGTACTGTAGTTTTAAAGAGAAGGGTGTGATGGGATGGGTAGAGGCATAATCAGGGAGCGGGGCCAGTGGAAAGAGCTGCAGCAGGAGAGCACTGGCAAAACTGGGCAACCCTGAAAGCCGACCTGAGACTGTGTAGGTGACCTCTTCCCCAGAGGTGTCTGGGAGGAGGATTCAAGCAGTATTCCACTTGGCAGAAAATGGATCCAAGACCATGTCGGGTGATGAACCTTCAGTCTAGACATACCTTAAATATTCAAAGATGAGTTAGGACAGCAAGAACAGCAACCTGCAAACACTTTTGCAGAATAGGAAAAACAAAACAACTTTGGGAAGATTCTATTTCCCCAAGGACTGATCTGCTGTAGAATATAGAAGAAAACTTTAGGGAATTGTAACCTTAATAGACAAGATAACCTTAATAAACAAGATAAAAAAAAAAAAAATCTAAGCAAAGACTATTACTTACTAAAAGAAGGGAATAAAATAAGAAATGAGGATGAAATGAAAATGTAATGCATTGATCCATTGAGCCACCATAATAAAGTACCACAGACTGGGTGACTTATAAGGAATGGAAGTTTATTTCTGATAGTTCTGGAGGCTGACAAGTCCAAGATCACCCAGGTGTGGGGGCTCACACCTGTAATCGCAGCACACTGGGAGGGGGAGGTGGGTGGATTGCTTGAGCTCAAGAGTTTGAGACCAGCCTGAGCAAAAGCGAGACCCACCCACCCCACCCCCCATCTCTAAAAATAGCTGGGCACTATAGTGGACACCTGTAGTCCCAGCTACTCAGGAGACTGAGACAAGAGGATCGCTTGAGCCCAAGAGTTTGAGGTTGCTGTGAGCCAGGATGCCACAGCAGTCTACCAAGGACAACAAAAATAAGACTCTGTCTCAAAATAAATAAATAAATAAATAAATAAATAAAGTCCAAGATCAAGGCCCTGGCCGATTTGGTGTCTAGTGAAGGCCTTTTTCCTTACAGCCATCTGCTCACTATCATCTCACATGGCTGGAGCACCTGAGAGCAAGGGGCCTTTCTCAGGCCTTTAAGAACTTTCACTTTTTAGGCACCTCTGTAGTAGATCTCAGGCTTCTTTTATAAAAACTAATCTTAGTCCTGAGGCTCCAGCCCATTACCTAATCACCTCTCAAAGGCCTCACTTCCTAAAACTATCACCTGAGGGGGTTAGGATTTCAACATATGAATGGGGGGCATAAACATTCAGACCTCAGGATGCAACAAGAGTTTTCTTTTGAAGACAGAGTCTCACCCTGTTGCCCTGGGCAGAGTGCATGGTGTTAATGTAGCTTGCAGCAATCTCAAACTCTTGGGCTTGAGCAATCCTCAGCCTCAGTCTCCCCTCCCAAGTAGCTGGGACTATAGGCTGAGCGACAATGCCTGGCTAGTTTTTCTATTTTTAGTAGAGATGGTGTCTCACTCTTGCTCAGGCTGGTCTTAAACTGATGAGCTCAAGCAATCCACCATCCTCAGCCTTAAAGAGAGCTAGGTTTATAGGCATGAGCCACCGTGACCAGTTGCAACAAGATTTTTTTAAAAAAGAAAAATGATGCGATGTAGAAAGATTGTAAGGAAATTAAAACTCCAAAAAAAAAAATGGCAGAAGTGTGGCAAAATTAATGCTGTTGTGATATGGAAAACAAGTTAAATAACTTTCCCCAAATACAGAAAACAAAAGGACAAGGAACAAACAAGATAAGATCCTAGAAATCAAAGATAGTAAAAAAGGGAGTGTCAAGGGGTGTTCCTCAGAAACTCCAAACCAGTGGAAAAACACAATCACCACAGATAGGAGAGGAGAGTGATTTTTCAGAGGAGGGTGGGGATGAGGGTGTGTGGCAACAGCCCAAGTGGTCACATGATAGGAATAGCCCTGGAAGGACTGGTGTGCTTTTGAATTCTAGTAATTAGCACCTCTGGTCTGGATGTAGTGTCCCTCAGTTATGTTAGAAAAAAGTAGACCTGGCATAGTGACTCACACCTATGATCCTAGCACTCTGGGAAGCTGAGGCAGGAGGATCCCTTGAGCTCAGGAGTTGGAAACCAGCCTGAGCAAGAGTGAGATCTGTCTCTATTAAAAATAGAAAAATTAGCTGGGCATTGCAAGGGGGTTGTGCCTATAGTCCCAGTTCCTCGGGAGGCTGAGACAAGAGGATTACTTGACCAAGAGTTTGAGGTTGCTGCCAGCTAGGCTGGCACTTAGCTCTGGCAACCTCGGGCGACAGAGTGAGATTCTGTCTCAAAATGGAAAAAAAAAAAAAAAAAAAAGGTGTGGGTGGGGGCGGTACCTCTGGCTCAAAGGAGTAGGGCACTGGCCTCATATACCAGAGGTGGTGGTTCAAACCTGGTCCCGGCCAAAAATTGCAAAAAAAAAAAAAAAGGGAAATTACAATTTTAAATAAATTATTCAAATTCAGTGTATAGTTCATGTAGAAATGAAAATTTGTACTTGCCAATCAAAAATATTCACCGTTCACTTTGCATTTTATCACCATTTACCAAAGTCCAAAAGGTCACAGAAAATGCCAGAACTGAAATTAACTTATATTCTGATTCTTTGTCTTTGCAATAACTACCATTTATCTTACTTAAACACAGGTATTTGTTGTACCCTAAGATTAGAAACACAGACTAGGCCCCCAACGTGAGCTGGAACAATCTTAGACTATTATTAATATGAAGTTACCTTTGAAAGGGGCCGTGGTCCTGTGCATGTATAGCAGGAAATTCTTGAAACTAACTTCCATGTAGACCAGTTTACTAAAGGATAAGTAATAAAATGTGCTAAGTCAAAGTTTACGTGCATATTATTAAAACTCACTAACCTCAGCAATTGTTCAGAATTTAGGCCAAAGATTGTTTCAGGGAGGAGTATTTCATCACCGACTTGTTTACATTTGCCAGCACACTATGTTATAAAGAACAGCCCAAATTTTAGTTTTGTTTTTTTTTTTTTTAATTGTTGTCCTGCCCTTGCGTCTGCCACCAATTTTAATAATTCTGATAAATCTGGCTGTAGAACGGAATGTCAGATCCTAGGTCTCTCTTTTTCTAATGATTCTCCAAAGAAAGGACTGTGGTTTAATCACTTAGGATTATGTGGCCCCTGCATGCATAGGAAAGTGAATAGGAAGGTTCGAGAAAGTGAGGGAAATATTTTTTTCTGTGTAACAGCCCCAGGCAAAAAGAGCAGAATGATGTATGTTCCCTCTGACTTTTGGCTCCAACATTCTTCACTTCTTTATTCCTAAGCTCACAAAAAGAGCTGCTGAACCTCAAGGTGTTGGGTGGAATTTCCACTAAGGGAAAAGCATAAAAAGCAAAAGCAAAGTTCTCACACATGCTAACTCTGTCCCTTTTAAGGAGGAAAACAGTAGCTTTCCTAGAAGTTTCATCCACTGGATAGAAACTTCTGCAAAGATACTGAAATAAACTTGGGGTATACTTGAGTTTCCCATGAGGAGAAACTTAAGAGTTGAGAATCATGACAATCTCAACAGTTTCAGTGCTATGGCGTGGAAAAAGATTCATGAAAATAAGATGCTTAACTCTGGTGTAGAGACCATGATTGCTTTGGGCTCAAACTATTTCACAGTTCTGCTTTTTATATTTTAATATTTTTATTTAAGTATGTCCCACTGTGTCACTTTTCTTTTTTTGTGACCAAGAAAGGTTAAAATAGTATATTATCATATTCAATCACCGTGAATAAATATCATAAAGTGTAGAGACTATTAAAACCAGAAGCAGGCTACTCCAAAGGCAAATATTGACACTACGTTTTCCGTCCACTCATCTTTCAAGTTCTTAAATATGCCTAGAGTTAAAAGCACCAGTGGCCCCAGTAGCAACAGTCACTATTTACCATTTACTTAGGTCATTGGCCTCACCTGCAAGGCAACTCCTGAAAAGAAGGGAATAAAAGAAGCTATGGTCTTGAACTCCTAAGACTGGCTGATGCAATTTGATAATGAATGGAGGAGGACTCTGGATCTAGGTGGCCATACTAAGTGTAAAATGCAAGCATGCAACTGACTTTCAGCTTTATTTTTTTTAAGGAGTGATAAGACACATGGACTCAGCCCACTGTGTGAATGCCTGACCCCTTTCAGTGTGGGTCAGGGCACATTCAGCTGGCTGAATACAGGCTGGCCTAAAGACCATCTCTCCAGGATGACCCAAAGCAACAGCAACACACTCAATCCACTGCACCTGCTGTAGGCCACCTTGCCTTCTCCAACCAGTAGAGAAAGTCCCCAGTTTTCTTGGGAACATAGATAACTGGAACAATCCCACCCATGCACCTCTGCCTGAAACGCTGAGAAACTGATTCTTCACTTTCTTCTTTGACTCAATCCTCCATTCTCTTTTCCACTGGGTCTTGATAAGACAGGAGACTGTATTAATCTTATGTGTTTCTGTGTACCTTCTGAGTGTGTTACTGGGTCAAGATCCACTCTCTGGGAAATAAGAAGGTGCTTCTAGTTCTACCCTTAAAAGCAGAAAATTAGTCTATAATCACATAGGGAAGTAGATCTGGCCCTCTACACAGACAGGTGGGAAAATATGGGATATAGGTAGTTACCAAATACAATAGTCATAGGAATCTCTCAGGGAACAAACATTTAGTTGATAAATAGAAAATGAGTGGGATACAGTTCTTTGAATCACCATCTATAGTGTGACAAAATATTAGACACTCAGGTCACAAACATTGTGCTGGGCAGTGAGAATATAAAACAAAACAAAACAAAACAAAACAAAACAAAAACCCCAGACATAATTGTTTATGGAGCTTACAGTATTGTCAAGAAGTTTACAGATTCATAGAAATCTAATCATTACTATGAAAGCCTTCTGATAAGTATAAAATTTTAATTATTGTAAATGCTATGAAAAGAAGAGTGTATGGTGTTCTACTTGGATAAAATAGTAATCATTAACCTAGAAAGAGCAGTAAGGGTCTGAATGAAGGTCTGACTATGGAACAGAGAGTTAAAGGATGAGTGGAGAATGTCAAGACAAAGAGTGTCCTAGGAAGAAAGATGTGCAAAGGCCCTGTGGCAGGAAAGAGCATGACATATTCATGGAATTGAAAAAGGCCCCAATGGTACAAGATGTTGCTAAAGAGGAAGAAAGGACCAGACCATGCCTGTGTCTCACAGATGACATTAAGAATTCTTATGGGCAATAGGAAGCCACTGAAATACATAATCAGGTTTCTGTTTCAAAAGAGTTACTCAGACCATTGTAGAGAGAATGAACTGGGAGGACCAATAGTGCCACTGGGAGGCTATTGCAGGACAATTGCATCATCCAGAGGTGGAAGATGAAAGAAATGAGAAGTGTTGGGATGAGAAAAATGAGCAGAGACAGCTCTGGGTCCTGCCCAGCCCAGACTAATGATGCTTGGGAGTTGCCCTTGTGTAGAGCAAGCTTTTAGGAGAGCTGTGTGTTTGAGGCCTTCGTTATAAAGCTGACTGTTTACAAAACAGTAGTTTGAATTTAGATGGCCATACTGTAAGCAGGCAATTGACTTTCAGCTCTAAACTGTAAAAGGAATAACGGGTTAGGCAATTTTTCTAGAGAAGGAAAGCCTTGGAGAAAGAGCAGAAGAAGCAAGCTGAAGGAGAAATTCCTCCCGAGTGTCACTCTGCTTTAGTACCACTGAGTGCTGCTGTTCCCAAGAAACCAAAGGGACGACTGTGGTTAAGGGGAACTAGGAAGAAATCACCTTAGAATTAAAAAAGTGAAGGAGACAAAGATGTTTCCTAATTTTGAAAACCTGAGTCCTAAGCCACAGGGGTCCGAACCCAGTTTCTGTGAAGGTCATTTCACAGTATGGTAACTTCTGGCTTTCCTGTCAGCATCTCTAAAGACAGTCCCCAATAATAAAGGAACCCAAAAGGGGCTTTTTTAGAACCATTAGGGTACCCCCTCCTGCAAAGTCCCATTAGCCGGTCTTATTAAACCAACCCAGACAAAGAGCAGAGGTGCCCTAGTTAATGGAGAGTCTCCTGTAATTACTCTGCTCAGCCGCTTCTTTTAGGGTCTGAATGGTCTTTAAATAATGTTTCTCTTGCTGTGGTCGCAGACAATGACCTAGCAGTCTGCTTTAAGCGGTGCCAATCCCATTAGCAGAAGAATAGCAAGGCTCTGTGTGTGTTTGCATGCCAAGGAGACAGAGAAAAAGAGAGAGAGGAGGAGAGAAAGGTGAGGGGTTCAGCTTATGGCAAGGATCAGGTTTAAATGTTGTTCTCTTCCTCTTTTCCTCCCTTCCTCTATACATGCGGCCATTCCTCCCAGGAATCAAACACACCACCGTGTCTACTGGGTCTGTCTACGGAGTGACAACCTGCCCAAACTGAGCATGGCTAGAGACTCCCTCAGATGCTGTGGAAGATGCCTCTCATTCTTTCTCACCAAGAACTTCTCTGCATGATGTGGTTTTATGTTAGCATTAGTTTTTTGTTGTTTTTTTGGAGAAAGAGTTTCACTCTGTTGCCTAGACTAGAGTGCCGTGGCAGCAACCAACCTCACAGCAACCTTAAACTCCTGGGTACAAGTGATCCTCTTGCCTCAGCCTCCCAAGTAGCTGGATTACAGGTACCCACCACACACCTGGATAGCTTTTCTATTTTTAGTAGAGATGAGGTCTCACTCTTGCTCACCGGTCTCAAATTGCTAAGTTTAAGGGAGTGCTTGGTCTCCCAGAGTACTAAAATTACAGGTGTAAGCCACCATGCCTGGCCTTTTAAGATATGATTTTAAACATGCTCCAGTTTAAAATCTAAGAACTTCAAGTCCCCAAATCACAATAACACAAATAATATAAAGTTATCCCAATAAGTAAGTATCTGCCATTCAGAGTTGAAAAATGTCAAAAAGCGTAATAAATAAGAAAGAAAATGACTGGGGGGACAAAAGTTATAGGCGGGGTCGCCAAGAACCTTGGAATATTCTCTCTGTGGCCCTCTCTTCTAATCAAATTCTCCAATGTAAAAGGGTGAATAATTCAAGCATGAACTAATTTGTACCAAAGATACATAAAACAACATTCAGAAATGCTATAATGAGTGGAACCTTGTGGGAACCCTCACTTGCCCACCTTTGTCTAGAGGACATTTTCAGGAGTTCCAGAATAGTTGGACTCATCAGTTTTCGGTTTTTGTTTTTTTGTTTTTGTTTTTTTTTGAGACACAGTATTACTTTGTCATCCTGGGTAGAGTGCTGTGGCATCATAGCTCACATCAACCTCAAACTCTTGAGCTTAAGTAATCCTCTTGCCTCAACCTCCCAAGTAGCTGGGACTATAGGCACCTGCCACTACGCCCAGCTATTTTTTTTTTTTTTTAGAGACTGGGCCTTGCTCTTGCTCTTGCTCTTGCTCAGGCTGGTCTCCTGAGCTCAAGCAATCCACCCCGTCAGTCTCCCAGAGTGCTAGGATTACAGGCATGAGCCACCACACCTGGCCGGCTCAACAGTTTTTGAGCAAACTCACTGTTAAAACAGGCTAACCTAAGAAAGTGGGGAGTGACTCCAGTAACACAAATACACAAGTTTCTGCTGCGCAGTGAAAATTACAAACCCTCTTCCTTATCCAATACCCCCCCCCCCCCCCACACACACAAATACGTTGGCTCCTAGGAAGAATGATTATAATGAAGTCGACAGGATAAAAGCATCATTTTCTGGTTCTGAGTCTTGGGAGGACACCATAGGCAAAGACATAGTCTACTTGGGAAAATTAAGAGCACGCTTCATTCAGTTCTAACTCCCTTTAACTTTGATCTGCATTTCATTTTAATGAATGTGAACAACTTACCTGTGGGTCTCCTTCTGTCTAATTTAGTTTAAATTTCTGTTATTCATTTCCAAAAGCTTAACAATTATTTGAGAGATGCTGTTTTCTTGTAAAAGCACCATGAACAACCTGGTAGGTAACAACTGTACCTGTACATGATGATTAATTAAAATGTGCGAAAGAAAGCAGCATCTAAAGCCCTCGGTGTTTTAGGTATTGGGTCCTTTTCTATCAGTGATTGCAATTCTGGTGAAAAAGAATGAATAGTGTAAAAGTTCTTTGGGATCTTAGGGCAGATTTTTAGATTATATAGGAAAGGAAAAAAAGAACAGATTCTTAAAGATAGCATTTGGCCATGGGCAAGATTTTATTTTATTATTATTTTATTTATTTATTTATTTATTGTTAAGATTTTAAAAAACAAAGAAAAAGAGTGTCCACTGACAGAACTTAGGTTGCTTCCGTATCTCTACTATTGTGAATAATACTGAAATAAACATGGGAGTGCAGATATCCCCATGACATGCTACTTCAAGTTCCTTTGGATATATACTCAGAAGTAGATTGATAGGGCATGTGGTAATTCTATTTTTAGTTTTTTAAGGAACCTCCCTATAATTTTTCCAAAATGGCTGTACTAATTTACATCCCCTCCAACAGTGTACAAGGGTTTCCTTTTCTCCATATTGTGATAAAAAATACAAACATATCTTTTTGATTATAGCCCATTATAACAAGAGTGGTGATCTCTTATTGTGGTTTTAATTTGTATTTCTTCTCTGATTAGAGCTGCTGAGCATATTTTCATATATCTGTTTGCCATTTGCATCTCTTCTTTTGAGAAATGTTTGTTCAGGTCCTTTGCTCATTTTTTAAAATGTTTGCTCAGGTCCTTTGCCCATTTTTTAATCAGGTTATTTGTTTTCTTGAAGAAAATGTGTTATACACACAAGGGAATACTATACAACTATTAACAAAAAAGAAATTCTGTTGTTCACAATAACAAGGCTGGAACCGGAGGCTATTATGCTAAATGAAATAAGCCCGGCACCAAAAAAACAAACATTTCACCTATATGTGCAACTTGAATTTTTTTCTTTTGAGATAGTGTCTCACTCTGTTGCTTTGGGTAGAGTGCCATGGTGTCATAGCTCACAGCAACCTCAAACTCCTGGGTTCAAGCCATCCTCTTCCCTCAACCTCCCAGTAGCTGGGACTACAGGTGCCCGCCATAACTCCCAACTTGTTTTTCTGTTTTCAGTAGAGATGGGGAATTGCTGTTGCTCGGTCTGGTCTCAAACTCCTGACCTGAGGCAATCCACCTGCCTTGAGCCTCCCAGAGTGCTAGGATTACAGGTATGAGCCACCTCGCCCAGCTCGGAAAAATTTGGTTTCATAGAAACAGAGAGTAAAAAAGGTGGTTACCTGAGGATGGGGTAATAGAAAGAGGAGAGGAGGAGAAATAGAAGATATAAAGGATGCAAAGGTTCAGTGAGATTGGAAGACCAATTTTAGTGATGTTTTGTACTGCATGGTGACTGCAGTTAATAATAATGTATTGTATATTTCAAAACTGCGAAAACCATAGACTTTTAACATCCCCACTACAAAAAAATAAGTTGGTAAGGTGATGGATATGTGAATTAGCTCAATTCAGTCTTTCTACAATGTATACATAAATAGATCACATCATACCCCCAAAACATCATACTGTACCCATAAATAAACAATTATTATTTGCCAATTAAAAATAAATTATTTAAAAAAGAAACTCCTGGCTTGACACCTGTAACTCAGTGGTTAGGGCGCTGGCCACATGCACCGGGACTGGTGGGTTTGAACCCAGACAGGGCCTACTAAATAACAATGACAACAATAACAATAAAAACCCAGCTGGGTGTTGTGGTGCGTGCCTATAGTCCCGGCTACTCGGAGGCTGAAGCTAGAGAATCACTTCAGCCCAAGAGTTTGAGTTTGCTGTGAGCTGTGACGCCACAGTACTCTACTGAGACTGACATAGTGAAACGCTGTCTCAAAAAAAAAAAAAAAAAATCTCCTATTTCTGACTATTTACCATGAATTTATATAAAAATTCTTTGGCCTTATCAAAAAATAATTACTTGATAGCTGGGTGCTAAGTGATTGTGAAACATTGGTAAAAAATGACATGATCTGTGTACCAAAACTTAAGTGAGTCCTCTCTAAAATAGTCTTTGCTTGTGGACAAATGAGAATCTTTATCTTGATTGTCATAGATATTTTTTTGATTTTTGTTTGAATATTTCTCTTAGATCTTAAATCAGAAAGATGATTACATGTCCACCGTCTAATAAACATTTTGGTGTCTAGTATTTCTTTATCTAAAAAAACAAAAGCACTAAAAATGTAAAAATCACCCTCGAAAACCAAATACAATCCTAGGATCTCAGTAGTCCTTGACATTACACGCAAAAATATCTGGCTGGTGCGAGTTTTTGTTAAAAGCTTCTGTGCTTGGCTGGGCCCAGTGGGTCACTCCTGTAATCTCAGCACTTGGGGAGGCTAAGGTAAGAGGATTGCTAATGCCAGGAGTTTGAGAATAGCCTACAACATAGCCATACTCCTGTCTTCATAATAAATAATTTTAATTGAGCCAGATGTGGTGGCACACACTTGTGGGCCAGGCACTCAGGATGGTGAGGGGGAAGGATTGCTTGAGCCCAGGAGTTTGAGGTTGCAGTGAGCTGTGATCTTGCCGCTGTACTCTAGCCTGAATGACACACCAGGACTCTGTCTCTAAAACATACATAAATTGCTCATTAGATCTTACTATGAGAAATCACTGCGAAAAAAAAAAAAAAAAAGAAATCACCGTGTTTGGTCTTGTGAAGAATAATAACAATAAGAAGAATTCATGACACTAGACTTCATCTAGGACCATAATTCAGATGCCCTCATTTTCAATCCAGTGCTTTTTCTAGTATAGCAAAGCCTCCCTTATGAAGTAATTACCTTATCATAATTGCATATGCACTAAAGATAGAATATTGCATTAATAGGGTTAATCCCCAGTAGAATCTCCATGTGCTGCCCTTAGACCTGAGCGCTCCATGTGTTAAAGGGCCCTTCCTCTGGCTCTCCTCTGGCTGCATCTCTCTCTGGTCTAAAAGGTAGCACCTGGGGCCCCCTCCCTCTAGAACAGATACTTGGAGCCTCAGAATTCCCTGCCCCCAAAGTTGGAAGTGTGCCCCCAGGGTTGCATGGGCTGCCTTCCCCTACCCCCCTACCACCCTCATGTGCCTATCCTCCTGGGAGCTGACCTAGCTGTCAGTATGACCTTATAGGCCTGAGGAGTGGTTCCCTGGGGAAGCAGTTGATGATGCTAGGACATGGCAGTTGAGCTGTCTACTTACACACGTACTGCATGAGAAAGTCTGGGCTGG
The DNA here is from genome assembly GCA_963574355.1 of Loris lydekkerianus. Taxonomy (NCBI): domain Eukaryota; kingdom Metazoa; phylum Chordata; class Mammalia; order Primates; family Lorisidae; genus Loris; species Loris lydekkerianus. Next base: position 31,649 of record CAUYPK010078855.1, on the reverse strand, counting down.
GAAGCTGAGGGCACCTGCTTGTTTTCTTGGCCTGGTCCTTCCAAATGTCAGGTTGAACACCACCCCTACCATACATATGCTTGCTGTCACCTTCCAAATATCTTTCAATCTGTTTGAATCTGTTTGCTGTCACCTTCCAAATATCTTTCAATCTGTTTGAATCTTTCAATCTGTTCACTTGTTTGTAGAAGTGATAGTTAAAAGGATTTAAAACTCCTTCCAAATATCAGGTTGAACACCACCCCTACCATACATATGCTTGCTGTCAAGGATGCATGTCAAGTTCACTTCTGATGAAGTAAACTTTTACTTTTTGAAACTTTTCTGGCAATTTAGTTTTGAGTATGTGTCCAAGTCTGTTTTCTTTTTGCTGCCAGGGCAGTGCAATCCAAAGGTTCACTCTTGGTAAGACATTTATAGGAAGATAGAATAGGTAATTGTTTCTGGTTAAAAGTTAGTGCATTCTTTTTTTGTTATTTTTATTTTTTAGTGCTTGGTAATATTGGGGGGGGGGGACCAATATTATCAAGCACTAATATAAACTCCATGTGAATTAATTCATTCCAACAACCCTTCCAGGTGATATTATTCCAACTCTGTTCTGTGATGATGCAGCCAGAACTGGAAATGAGGTATGGTAGGGGTGGTGTTCAAACTGTAGAGAGTGGTGAACACTAACATATAAAGAGTTTGCTTGTTCCAAAAGTCAGTTTATCATCACTGCACTTGACCCCACGTAGGGATACTCTGAAGCCTCTGAAAGTCTGCTCTGTAAGAGGTCTACATGGGTTTGGGGGAGGCTGTTGGTAGGCCTCACAGTTATACTTCTCTTTTCACCTAAATCAGCTCTCCCTATCTCCTTGCACATGTGTTGGTCCCTGCATGCTGAGTTCTCTCTCAAAAGTCTGCCTTTCATGGAATCCAACCTGTAACAGCAACTCTTAATGCTCTTAAACTTTGCAGATTATGTAGGTACTTTATTAAGAATGCTAGATTTTTCCCAGAAGGAGACTAAAAATGTATCAAAGGTTCTAGCTCACCTCAAGAATGAGACAGGGTTTTTTAAATGAGATTTTGACTTTCTGGCTGGGTGTGCTGGCTCACACCTGTAATTCTAACACTCCCGGAGAATGGGGAAGGTGGATCACTTGAGCTCAGGAGCTTGTGACTAGCCCAAGCAGAAGTGAGACACCATTTCTATTAAAAATTGAACTCAGGCAAGAGGATAGCAGGAGCCCAAGAGTTTGAGGTTGCTGTGAGATACGATGACCCCATGGCACCCTATCCAGGGTGACAGGGTGAGACTTTATCTCGAAAAGAAAAAAAAAAAGAACTTTGACTTTCTGGATGATTCTCTCAACTGGTAAACTCTTAATGGAGGCTCTCAGATGGTACTGACCATTATACAAGCCACCATGAACCCGTGACACTCCTACATAGAGGAAAATGAATTCCTGCAGTGTGTTTGTTGAATGACCATATTCAAATTATCCCGTTAAAAAAGTATTCCGTAAATTCCATTACTTATTCTTGATCTTTCAGGTTAAAAAGGCTTAGTAGTTGGTGACAGTGTGAGAATCTTTCAATATTTTGTTTTGCTGAAGGCTTGTCTTTTTTTTTTTTTTTTTCTGTTCACTTGTTTGTAGAAGTGATAGTTAAAAGGATTTAAAACACTGATGGTCTGGCCATCAACTAATCAAGAAGAATCAAGCCCTATGTAAAAGCAAGTTCTCAGAGATACCTGCTATCACAGCAAAATAGGGTCAGGTAGTATTCCTTTGGGTGTTGAATCTTAGCTTGTGGGAGTTTCTTGGAAAGAGACATTGGGACATTCAGGATGACTAGGGAGAGAAACTAGTTAGTTACTAACCTTGTGTGGAACTGATTCAGTATTTCAACAACAGGTATGACCTTTTCAGCGCCTATCGGCTGAACAGTAGGCTAATTTATACTTTCAGTGAGTGATTTCACTTGTGATTTTAATGTTCTCTATCTGAAATGTGTTTAATTTATCTAAGGAAGTAAACTAGAGTAATCATATTACTCTTAATAAATATCTTAATCATTTTTACTTGGCATATTTTGGGAGATGTACAGAGTATATGGGGCTTACAAAGTTTAAGCTATAAATTGCTCCCCAAATTTTCTGATTAAATTTAAAATACTTTTTGATGAGACTTTTATTTCTTGGAAGTCAGTATTGCTTAATTAAATACTGGCTTGAACATTACTTTAATAAACGAAGGCTAAAAGGAAAAAGTCTAATGAAGAGATATGATAATGACATTTTCTTATATGTCATTTGGTATTTGATTTTGTCTTAACAAACATTGAGATCATTTACTAGATACCATGATAAATGTTGTGGAAAATGCAAAGATGAATCAGGTAAGGTCCTGGTTCCTCAAGGAATGCAGAGGGATATAATAATGAAAACTCTGGATTTGTCAATTAACCTCAACAAAGCTGAGAAAAAATTAAAAATTAGGAAACCTAAAATGGGAAAGGAAGAGTATCCAGGAGTGGTAAAAAATGAGTATCTGGGAAGGAAGGAGTACACAGAGGGACTTCTGGAGAAGAGAAGTGATAGTCAAGACACTTTCAGTTGTAAATGATAGAAACCAGCTCAAACTACCTTGAGCAGACAGATTTGATCAGAAATCTAACTGTGAGGTCTAAGAGGTGAGTTAGCAAGTCTACTTTTAGTTCCTTACGTGTTCCCCAAACTTCTTTCCAAAAAGGCTGTATAACCTTCCATTCCCATCATCAGTGCAGAAGTGTTTCCTTCTCTCCACATCCATGCCAACATCTGTAGTTTTGGGATTTTGTGATGTGGGCTAATCTTATTGGAGTTAGATGATATCTCAAAGTGGTTTTGATTTGCATTTCTCTGATGATGCTATGGACTAAATTGTCAGAAAATGTTTTCAGCTTTTTTTAAAAAAGAGGTAAGTTAGCTACAAGCTGGGAAGATTCTGGGATCTAGGCAAAGTCATTAGCTCTTTCTCTCTGCCGTAGTGGGGTTTGTCTGGCCCCTCCCCCTCTCATGTTGCAATGTGATACTCAGTGTTGGAGGCAGAACCTAAAGAGCCCGGCACCCCCCTCTTCTTTTGCTTTCTTTCTCCTCTCCATGTAATTTCTGCACACAACAGCTCTCCATTGCCTTTTGCCATGAGTGGAAGCAGCCTGAAGCCCTTACCAGAAGCAGACGCAGAACTGTGAATCAAACAAACCTCTTCTTTTTCAAAAAATAAATTTCCCAATTTCAGATATTTCTTTACAGCAACCCAAATGGACTAAGGCACCCCCTTTTTTCCCCTACCTTCCTGCTCCCCTTGCACCAAATCCTCGTACATCCCTTGGTGTTACACTGTTGCCCTTCCCCCCCTTGGTCGCCCTCCTTCTGCAGACAATCATTCTCCATGAGGTGGGAAAGATGGCCATTGGGCCCTCCACTTCACATCCTTCCACTCTTGTGACTCAATAGGCAAGACCCCTTCCATAGCTGGCTTGAAATAGACAAGTTCCAGGGAAGGACTTTGATTAGCTGGGTCATACACCCATCCCTGGACCAACCAATGTAGCCAAAAGACTATGGTACCATGGGTGGTAGGATTGGCCTCACATTGACCCCCTGCTCACCCCCTATCTGCAGTTCCCCAAAAGAGTAGAGATGTTGGGTAGAGAAAAACAGAGAGATGCCCCCCACGTGTGGGAGGGAAAGTTGACTCTCCAATGTCAGGCTATGGACACTGAACTCCTTCTGGCAATATTAGGCCATTAATGTTTTGTGGTAAAATAGTGGCTGTGGATAACAATTGGACCAGATCAGCTTCTAGATTTCTTTCTGCTCTGTTTTATTTTATTTTAGTTTCTTGAGACAGAGTCTCACTCTGTTGCCCAGGCTAGCGTGCCGTGGTGTCAGCCTAACTCATAGTTCAAACTGCTGGGTTCAAGTGATCCTCCTGCCTCAGCCTCCCAAGTAGCTGGGACTACAGGTGCTCACCACTACACCAGGCTAATTTTTTCTTTTTAGTAGCTAATATATATACACATACACTCACAGGATATAAATTTCGTGTGCAATTTAAAATTGCACCTGAACTTTATGGCCACCCTATGTGTGTGTGTATTTTTTTTTTTTTTTTTTTTAAGTAGAGATGGGGTCTCAATGTTGCTCAGGCTGGTCTCGAACTTCTGAACTCAAAGGATCCTTCTGTCTCAGCCTCCCAGAGTGCTAGGGTTACATGCATGAGCCATTGTGCCCAGCCACCACTCTGTTTTAAATTATTCTGATTATTCAGAGAGACTTTCCTGAATGTCAATGCATAAAGTTAAAAAGATAGTAGTCCTTAGCTGGATACAGTGTATCTGTCATCTCAGCTATGCAGGAAGCCAGGGCAGGATTGGTTGAGCCCAGGAATTTGAGACCAATTTTGAGATCTCATCTCAAAAAAGAAATAAACAATAAATAGACGGTGGCCTTAATGTAAACTATGAATTTGGGGCGATAATGATGTGTCAGTTAAGTTTCATCATTTGTAGTAAATGCACCACTGTGGTGCAGGGTTGATAGTGGGGGAGATTGTGTGTATGTAGGTGGGGGGATAGGAAATATATGGGAATTCTCTGTACTTTCTGTTCAATTTTGCTATGAACCTAAAACTGTTCTAAAGAGTCTATTTTGGCCAGGTAAGGCAGCTCATCCCAGTAATCCTACCACTTTGGGAGGTTGGGGTAGGAGGATTGCTTGAAAACAGGAGTTCAAGAGTAGTCTGGGCCATATAGTGAGACCTTTGGCTCTATAAAAATAAAACAAAAGAATTACTAGCAGATTCCTGTAGTCTCAGCTATTCAAGAGGCTGAGGCAGATGGATGGCTTGAACCCAGGAAGTTGAGATTATAGTGAGCTCCAGTTGGGTCACCGTCCACTGTCCTCTAGCCTGGACAACAGAGTAAGACCCTGTCTCTAAAAAAAAAAAAAGTCTAAAACACAATAAACAAAAAAAGATGGTGGTAGGTAGGGCTTCTATTAGTAGACAGCCTTTTCAAGGGAGACATGAACACAAATACCTTACATTTAGAGGAGCAAAATGTCCCCAGCTGACAGACAGAAGCCCAAGAGTCCACAGCTGCTCTGCTGAGATTCTTCTTGGCCCTCAACTTTTCATCCTTTTTCTGGGATCACCCGCTTAGTGGCACTGAGGATCTGTATTAGTGAGAGTAAATTCAATAATTTTGCAAATGTGGCTTTTTATTTTTATTTTTTTATTTTTTATTTTTTTTATAGAGACAGAGTCTCACTTTATGGCCCTTTGGTAGAGTGCTATGGCGTCACAGCTCACAGCAACCTCCAGCTCTTGGGCTTAGGTGATTCTCTTGCCTCAGCCTCCTGAGTAGCTGGGACTACAGGCGCCCGCCACAACGCCCGGCTATTTTTTTTTTTTTTTTGGTTGCAGCTTGGCAGGGGCTGGGTTTGAACCCACCACCCTCGGCATATGGGGCTGGTGCCCTATTCACTGAGCCACAGGCGCCGCCCAAATGTGGCTTTTTAATGCATTTTGTGTGCCATGCTTTGTGCTCAATGCACAATGAAAAAGGAATGACAGAACACGGGCCCTGCCCTCAGACCTCACAGATAGGTATAGCTTTTCTCAAAGGACAGTCTGCAGATTGCCTCCATGGAAGTACACTTTGAGGCACTTGTTAAAATTGCAGAATCCTGGATCCTGTTGGAATAAAAATCTGTGACTGTGTCACCCAGGAATGTACACTTTTAATAAACATTCAAGAGCCTTGACACTCAAAATGTGGCTTCATCTGGAAGTTCATTAGTGTCACAGAGACCTTATCCCAGACCTACTGAATTAGAATCTACATTATGACAGGATTCTCACCTATTAAAATTTGAGGAGCACCATTCTAGAAGATTCTGTTACATGCTGAATTTTGAGAGCCACTAATCTAACCTCAGATTTATTTATTTATTTATTTTTATTTTGAGACGGTCCCACTTTGTTGCCCTCAGTAGAGTGCTGTGTCATCATAGCTCACAGCAACCTCAAACTTTTGGCCTTAAGCCATCCTCTTGCTTCAGCCTTCCGCATACCTGGGACTATAGGCACCTACCACAACACTAGACTTTTTTTTTTTTTTAAGAGATGGGGGGGTTTCGCTCTTGCTCAGGCTGGTCTCCAACTCCTGAGCTCAGGAAATCCACCCTCTTCAGCCTCCCAGAGTGCTAGGATTACAGGCATGGTGGGCCACCGAGCTGGGCCCCTAACCTCAGACTTATGGGTATATATAGATGAAGGCAGTGCAGGGTAATGAGTGCACTTATAAAAGAACACCTGAGTTCTTCCAGGAGTGCGTGCACACAAAAGGAGCAGGTTTCCTAGTCAGGGTCGGTTTCCAGGAGAGGTGCTTAAAAGAACAAGGAGAAGTTAGCCAGGCTAAGGTAGGGGACGGGGATAGGGGTGAGAAATCAGAGGTCCTCACATGTTCAAAGTCCTAAGGCAAAAGAGGACCTTGAAAGTTTAGGTAAGAAAAAAAAAAATTACCTAAAATTGCAGGGTTTTAAAAAAAGCCTATTGAAACTCTGAACTTCAACTAAGGAGATTTTTTTTTAAAAACTCAATGGTTAAAGATTTGCTTATTCATCTTTTGGTGGGGGGAGGAATCTTTAGGTTTTTATGACGCTGCTTTCTCTGACTGCACTTTATGTTTGCTTTCCTTTATTCATACACATTGGGCATTCATACATATATACACACATACATTGGGCATTGTGCTAGGTGAGAGGTTCTCACATAGAACTGGGATGAGGGTCTGCAAGACAGGAGAGGAGGGCTGTCTAGGGACAAGGAAAGACTTAGAGAGTGGAAAAGCAGAATGGAGACTGACCAGGTTGTCAGCTCAGCTCCCACCCTGTTGAAGAGACCTTATCAGTATAGTTGAAATGAGCCAGAGCACCACATGGGGCTCTTCTCTAGATCAGGTCAGGATTATGGCAGACAGTACCAGCCAGGATATGGGTGGGGTATTCCTAGGAACTCTGGCCTTGAGAGACTCTAGAAGTTTGGGGAGGGGATTGTTGGTTACTGACCAGATTTTCTAAAATGGCTGCACTCCTGTCAGGGTTATGAGGATTCCTTTCCCACATTAGTTGTATATCCCATGTCTGTGAGTAAAACTGAAATAGTTCCTGCCCTCAGGGAGTTTATAGGCAAGAATGGAAAAGTCACAGATCAATAAATATGTAAATATAAACTGAGCCTAGTATGATGACCCCTGCAGTCCCAGCTTCTCTGTAGGCTGAGTCAGGGGCCCAGGAGTTCCAATGCCTGTACAACACGGAAAGACTTTGTTTCTTAAAAAGCAAAACAAAAGCCAGTGTGGTGGCTTACACCTGTAACCCTAGCACTCAGGGAGGTTGAGGCAGGTGGATGCTTGAGCTCAGTAGTTGGAGACCAACCTGAGCTAGAGTGAAACCCTAAAAATAGGGTTTCTGTACTAAAAATAGAAAAACAAACAAAAAAACCGAGCCAGGCCTTGTGACTGGTGCCTGTAGTCCCACCTACTTGGGAGGCTGAATCAAGAGGATTGCTCACGCCCAGGAGTGAGGTTGCTGTGAGCTACGCGGCCACGGTACTCTACCCAGGGTGACAGAGTGGTTGGCACCTGTAGTCCCAGCTACTTGGGAGGCTGAGACTGGAGAATCGCTTGAGCCCAAGAGTTTGAGGTTGCTGTGAGCTGGAGGAGGGCAACAGGAGCGCCCTCTCCCCACCCCAATCTTTCTGTCTCTGTCCTCTTGCTGGGAAGACCTCACCTCAAAACCACCCCCTTTCAACCCGCTGTACGCAACAGTAAAGGGCAGTGAAAACGTGATTTTCACTACAGCTCCAAATCTGTAATAAGAGGCAACCTTCAGGTTCTACCTCCAGGTTCTAATAGTCCTACTTTTGAGAAGAACTCATCTCTGAGCATTTGTCTTAGACAAGAAAGCTGCTAAAAACGGCCTGGGGTACTAGTCTGTCTCAGTCCAAATTTTCCAGTTGCAAACAACCATTTTGGCGTTGGGAGGAGCAGTGAGGAGACCCCGCGCACACGCCATTACCCGCACCGTGTATGAGAGGAGAACCGCGCTGCAGGAAGCGGAGAGCGACGGAGCCGTGGAGGGCGCGGTCGGGCCCTGCACGCCGGAGGCTCAGTCCCTCCCGCCGGGATACGCGACTTCGCGCTCTGGAACCTTACGTGTCAGGCTCTGGCTGCCCGGGTTGCCGGGGGGAAGCATTTAAGGGTGAGACCGGGAGAAGCGGCTTGTAAACAGAGCCGGGCCGGGATGGTCAGCGGCTAGGCGGGCTGTCACCCGGCGGCGGGTGGTGGGCTGCGGAAGCCGGACCCCAGCCAGGAGCGGACCGCAGGCCTCGGCGGTGAAAGGAAAGTAGTAGCCGGAGACCGGGTGAGCATCTTTCTGCCTGCTTCCGTGCTGCCCGGCAGACCGGCAGCGGGGAGGGGGATGGGGCAGGGATGACAGCATTGTAAATATCCAAGAAGCTCCCGGGGGTAGCGTGATTTTGCTGTTTCTTCTAGACGCTGGTGTTTATTTCATGCTGAAGACTGCACTACATTGTAATAGATAAAGAATGCGGGGAGATTACTTGACGTGTTGTCAGCTTGTTTTTGTGAATCAGGTATGTATGTAATAGGACGCGTGAGGAGTTGAAATGAGTGGTCTTGTTCAGTGCGTGGTTTTTAGGGCCCACTCCCGCCCCCGCCGCCAAAGGGGTCATAGAAACCAAACCTCAGCAGACCTTTTAACCCACAGTTGAGGCTTCCAGAGAAACAGAATGATTGTTCTTTCTGTCGACTCTGCCCATTTTTAATGTATAGTAAATGATACCACATGACTGATGACAAGTATGGACTGATGAAAGGATTATTAAACTAAAAAATAAGGAGCTCTCAGACCAGCCCCTTAAATGAAGTAAATTACTACTGATATATACAACTGGATGACAAATTGAGATAGGTCTAGGTGTATAACTTGCAAAGCAAGATAAATTTGAATTACCAGGTTAAACTGAGATTGAACCATGCTGCTGTAAACTTATTTGTAAGGTTTTTTCATTCTTGGAAGGAGCTACAGAGAAACACTTGGGTTTTTTCTTTATATTTTAATTTCACTAATTATAGTGAATTGTAATTTGTATTTATAAAGTATTCTTTTATAGAATACAATATGTAAATTATGATTAGTGTATTTAAAATACAAGACAGTTTTTATTTCATTAACTTAAAATGTCTTAACCAAAACTAGACTATACATACAGTCTCTGAAAGGCCAGTGGAGGTGTGTCACTTGGGTCATATAGTCTACCTTTTAGTTAGGAGATGAATATTAGGTTAAATTGCACACAGGGAAATGTTTTAAAAACTTGTACATAAAAGAAGTAATACTGATGCCTAATGAGATTATTACAATGAATGTTTTTACAGTGTAATGGTTCATAGTAAAGTCAGTAAAACCAGACTATCTCAGTTTGAATTACTGCTTGGTCATTTTCCAGTTGTGTAATCTTGGGTAGTTTACTTAGCCTTGCTATGTTTCGCTAACCTGTAGAATGGAATCTACAGCAATACTGACCTCATTAGGGTTTTTATGAGGATTAAATGATTTAATATTTTTAAAGTGCTTAGAACAGTGGCATATAGCAATTGTTTATAAATACATACATAAAATAAAAATATATATCAGTGTTGAAAGTAGAATGGTAATTATCAGGGACTGGAAAGAGGGAATGAATGAGGAGTTGTTAACAAGTAGAGTTTCAGTTTTGCAAGATGAAAAGAATTTTGGAGATTGGCTCCAACACTGAATGTACTTAACAATACTGACCTGTACATTTAAAAATCATTAAGATGGTAAATTTTATGTTATGTGTATTATACCACAATAAAAAATATCGTGCCAGCAAACTTACGCATTCTAAATCTTTTTTGGCACACAGCAGCCCCATCCACATTAGTTGTCTTTACCATTGTGAAAATACAGCCTCTGGTAGTTGTCAGTAAGATTATTCAGCTGATTCAAGCAATTGAGATTTAATCGTAAAGAACACAAGTAAGAAACAACACTTAAGACTGTAGCAGGCAGGATTCTAAATATGTCCCTCTACCAAGATTTCTCCTGCTAATCCCTGGAACCTGTGTGTGCAATGAAATGTCACTCCCTTGATTATGTTATGTTACATGGCACAGTTGAATTTAAAATGGAGAGACTATTTGGGCAGGCCAAAACTAATCACAGGAATCCGCAAAAGTAGAGCACTTTCTCTACTCAGTTATCTTCAGGAGAAGAATTCAATATACCATTGCTGCTTTAAATATGGAGGGGAACTGCAAAGAAGAAATTGGGGCAGACTTGGTAAGTGCTGGAAGCCTAGAGTTGCTGAGGGTGACCCCTAGCTAACAGGTTTCCTTAGTGGAAACCTTAAGGAACTAGATCATGTTACCATCCCAGCGAGTTTGAAACTGAATCTTTTACCAGAGTTTTTAGATAAAGTCCAGGCTGGCTGAAACCTTGATTTCAGCTCTTGTAAGAGAGGTCTGAGCAGAGAACCCACCCAAATCCACCCAGCCTTCTGACCTTCAGAACTGGGAGATAATAAATGGATTTTGTTCTAGGCTACTAAGTTTGTGGAAATTTGCAGCAGAAAAATGAGCAAAAGACACAGAGTATCCATAGAAAAGAAAATTAGGCTGGGCGCAGTGGCTCACGCCTATAATCCTAGCACTCTGGGAGGCCGAGGCAGGTGGATAGCTTGAGCTCACGAGTTCAAGACCAGCCTGAGCAAAAGTGAGACCCCATCTTTACTAAAAGTAGAAAATCTGAGGTAAGAGGTTCACTTGAGCCCAAGAATTTGAGGTTGCTGTGAGCTCTGATGCCATGGGACTCTACCCAGGGCAACAGCTTGAGACTCTGTCTTAAAAAAAAAAAAAGAAAAGAAAGAAAGAAACTAAATGGTAATAGATACACAGAAATGCATTCTCTTTCCATTAATCATAGAATAAAAATCGGAGCAATAGCGGGTACCATTTTTCCGGCTCTCAAATAAACATAGGTTTTAAAAATTTCTAATTCTCCACATCAGTTAGTGTTCAGTTGAGCAACCACTCTCAAATGCCATGAGGGGCCTGCAATTGTTATGGCCTTTTTGAAAAACAGATTGGGTGAATGTATGAAAAGCCTCAATAATGCTCCTAACACTTTATTAATTCCACTTCTAGGAATCTATCCAAAGGAATTTATGGGAAATACTTTAAAAGTTAATGTTCAAAGATGCTCACTATATCTTTGTTTAGAAAAGTCAAGGATTTTCAATAACCCAAATGCCCAAGAAAAGGCATCATCATTATAGTATTATCCAAAGATATGGTATTATAAAGACATTTGGTAGGATGTTTATGAAGAATTTTAACAGTGTGGAATGGTGTTACCAGTTATTGACAAGTGAGGAAAAAATATGACAGAAAAGAGAATGTTCTTAATCATGTTTAGAAAAAGGAAAAGGATCTACATGGAGAAAGGGCTGAAAGGGCCAAAATGGGGCAGTTGTCTTCTTCTTTTTTTGCCATTGGAAAGTGAGTAAATGTTGTTTATTTTGCTTTTTATTCTTTTCTGTATTTTTGAAATGTTAACAATGAATATGCAGCACTTTCGTTATAGTCACAAGTCCGTAAGCATTACTTTAAAAAGTCTTAAGTCTATACATTATAGAAAGTACGATGAATCTAAAACACATTGTAGAGTAAAATGATGGAAATAACAAAAATCCATAAATAAATATGGATTTATGCAGAAAATGATTTTACCTACCTAGTAACATCTGTATTAAGTGACATCCAAACTAATATTTTTTGAATATGTATTAGATACTCCACACTTCTAATCCTGTTTAATCTTGTCTATAGTGTTTGTGAAAGACAAGTGATTGATTTACATTTTTATGAAGCAGGCAGGTAGATTGGTGCTACTTTAATTACTAATTCCAGAAGATCTGATTTTGATAGGAACTTAGATCATTTGGGTAGATTTTTCAGGATTCTCCATCTCTAGACAGTTTCCAGGAGCACTAGGCTACTGCGACTCCTACTTCCATTTTCCCATTGTTCTCTTTCCAATTTTCACTTCACTTTATGCTCCCACACCCGTAGAAAAGTACAGAAAGTTTCTGTTGTCCCGTTGGCTGCCAGCCCAATGCAGATTTGTTTCAGGGGAATGCTGACCGCTTAAGAGAAAAGGTGTAGAGGTATTAATATATCTAGCAAGGAATTGCCTTTTTCTCTTTTTCTTTTAGGTTGGATTTGAAGGTATTTAGTTCGTAAGGAACTGATCGACATTCTAGCTTGGACCTTCTTGTGCAAGCCAAATAATTCAAAGAACTCAGAGCTGAGTGAGATAAAAAATGACCACCAGCAATAAATTCCATGTATTATGTTTACTCTATTTCCATTGGCTACTATGGATCATACTAGACATTGAAAAACCTACATAATTTACTTTCTTGGGGACAAGGTAAAAGTTTTATTTGGGCCATGTGTAGAATTAATCTTGATGACTGTGTGAATTATGAGCAAAAAACAAAGTCAAAATATAGAAGCCATTGCATTGAGATGTGTTCTTCACATACATTAATTTGAGTTATATATTTCAAGATGGATTCCCCAATTATATGCCACATTTATGAGCATAGTAGAGATTTTTTAATACAGGTATCTTGACTAGTATAACCAATTTGTAATTCAGTACTAACCAAAGCAGCCCCATTCATCATTGTCCAGTTTACTTGTATACATTTACTTAACTGGGAGACTGTTAAATATTCATTTCATCTTGTGGCATGTGGAAGTGATTATAAATGTTGATTTTCAGTCACAGAACAGGAGATATATATTATAGGTTAGAAAAGGTCAGAAATGTAACTCGCCATTTTTATGTGCCAGGAAATTAGCTAAATGATCTCTTCCCTCATGTACTTGATCCACTTTTGTCAGCACTTTAACTTTTTCAGAATAACTTCTCTTCAACCTTCAGGGGTTCATTGATGCATCAACTCAGCAAGTAAGAACTGACCACTTGTATTGTGCCATGGCACTGTTCTTGGAGCTAAGAACACAACCTTGAAGAGGACGGACACTATCTTTGGCTTCCTGAAGCTTCTAGTCTAGTGGGGAAAAGAGTCTGGCCATAAACAGGCCAGACTAAAATAGCAGAAGTGTTAATAATGGAGGAAATCAGGGTATAGTGGGAGCAGCTAAGGTGGCTATTTGAACTGGACCTGGGAGATCAGGGAGAAGTGATACTCAACAAAGACCTGAAAGCTGAATTAGAATTTATATGAGGGAGAGTTGGGAAGGGAACAGTGGTAATGAAGGTGATGAAGGTGATGGTGCTGGAAAACTGTGTTCCAGGCAGAAGAAACAGGATGGATAAGAAAGCTTATAGAAAATTCTTTATGAGGGGGCATAGAGTGGGGTGAGGGGTGAAGAGGGATATTCAAGAGATAAGCCCAGTAGGGTAAGTAGCCGTGAGCTCTTTTTGATAATGTTAAGTGCATGGTTTATCCATACACTGTTGGTGAAGTTTCACCTAGGGCAGTGCCAAATTGCTTCTCGGGAGAGAATGAATGAATGCTGAGAAATGGAGTCAGAAAGTATAAAGGATACATTTCATCAAGAAACTTAGGAGGGGAGAGGGAAAGTGTTCTAGCTGTAGAGGAACTTGGAAGGCAATGGAGCATTTTATTTATTTTTTTCCTCTTAGAGAAGAAATATTCTGTGAAATTTTATTCAACACTTGTACCACTTAATCCCTCCATTCTAAAATCACCAGAAAAGCTGATGCATAGCAGCTCCTGCTGTCTTGATAATACAGGAGGAACCTGTAAGTAGATTAAAACATCATCTCAGAGATTCCTAAACTGATTGCTTTCTCCACCAGTCTGTTGCTTTATAATGGAAATCAAAGAGAATGTGATGACTTTTTCCTTAGTGCATTTCAGACACCAGTGGGCATCCTGTACCCTCTTTGGACTTCATAAAACACTACATTATGCTTTTTGATTTATGCTCCCAAACCACCTTTGAAGGTGAAACAAGTATCCTTATTTGCTTTTTGCAGACAAAGTACAGTTGACCCTCTGCATTTGTGGGTTTCACCCCCATGAATTCAACCAACTGTGGATCAAAAATATTAGGTAAAAAAATTCTACAAAATTCTAAAAAGCAAAACTTGAATTTGTCACATGCCGTACTACATTGAATCCATGGAATGAAGTGATGTGTAGGCATCATAATAGGTATGCTGAGTAATTTTGAGATGATTTAAAGTATACAGGAGGATGTGTGTAGGCCACGCAAATATTATACCAATTTATATAAGGGGATCCTGGAGGGGATCCTGGAGGACAGCTGTATGCAGGCTCACGTGGCTTGTCCAGAATAATACCTTCAGTACTGATGTGTAGACGGCTAAGATTATGGTCTGCTAATTCCAGATACTGTGGTTCAAAAGTGATTGCCCTTCACTGAAAGGTCAGATAAGGTATCTATATTTTCATTTTAGAGTAGTAGTATTAAGCCTGGGCATCTCATCTTTTAGTAGACTTAAGAAACAAGAGTGAAGGTTGTGGGTCAATTTTGTTATTTTGTTTAAACTGCACATACATTGATATTTGCTCCCCCCACAAAAAAAAGTCAGGTTGGTTTTAGAAGGAGGCAGTTTTATTTGTACATGCCTTAATCATTAAAATATGTTTGAATTATATATAGTAACATCCAATTTGAAAATAGTTCTCTTAATTCTTTTGACAGAAACATTTGTTTGCAGGTTCTTTTAAGCAAACATTTTTACAAGTGTTTCTATTTATTGGCTAAATGAAAAATGATATCTTAAGGAAACATTAGTAAAAGGTTTGGGCAATTAGGACTATGTAAACATTTGCAAAAGCACTTGTTTGGCCTAAATGAAGTCACAGTTATTATTCTCCTGCAAACATTCCAAGTAATGTGTCCAAGGTCACTAAAAGAATTGAGGTTAGCTAGTTAGAGAACAACTTTTTACTGTTTGTTCAGGGACCTGTCATCTACCATTCCCTTAGAGAACTTATAATAACACAGAAGAATTATAAAAGGTGATGTTTTTGTAAATTAAGTGTGAATGATTTCCCTGCATGTGAAGATGATAGTAGCAATTAATTCTCTGATTTGTGGGATTAAGAAACAGAAAGATTTAAAAATAAGTGTCAGTTAAAGTTGCTGGCATTTGCACTAAAATTCAAAGTACCATGTGTATAAAATTTTGGCCATCTTATCCCAGGTAATTAACTTGCTCTGAGTTGTCATGTGGAACTGTGTGCGTTTTAGAGTCTTGTTTCTACTCAGTGGCTGTATTACCTTAGACAAGTTACTTCATCTCTTTAAATCTCAGTTTCCTTATCTGTAAAATAGTAACAATAATAGCAGCTCTCTGATACGGTTGTTGTGAACATTTGACAACATAATGCGGTAAAGGGCTTAGCAAAAGTGCCACCTTTCACAGCTGTCCATCCACAGTGAAGGGGTCCCCACAGGATGTGATTAAGGAGATTATTACAGCAGTAGTAATCTCTGATGATGGACAACTGTTTGAGTCCCAACTATCATATATCTATCATTCTAATGTCAGATCAAGATAATCCAAGAAATAGGGATCAATCAGAGCTCCAGAATTAATCCAGAACACTCAAACATTGCAGAATTGTTTTATAAAAGTCCATTCTGTACTAATGGTAACAGTTCATAATAAAAGAAACTTAAACTCAGATATGAGTGATGAAAATATAGTTTCAACTATTCTTATCCTTTATACTTTGTACACTTTTCCTGAGTCATGAATGATGGGAAGAGATTTTTTTGGCCTTCATGGTGTACATAGTTAAATAACAAAGACTCACTTCTATTCTTTAGCCTTATCTTTTGCTTATCTTTGAAGGTCAGAGACTGTTTTGTCTGCGTTTGCTGGCCTTGCTTGTTTCCTGTCTGTGTTGGTAAGAGGCTGATTGGTAGCAAAGGAGGTTACTGTCACAGATTAAGTCCAACAGGGAGGGGCTGGGGGGCAGGCCTGTCACCACTAAGTATGTCTGTCCTTTCAAAGGAGGTGAATTACCTTTTGCTTAGATTTTATCAATCCTCTGGTACTCTTGGTATGCCATTTAATGAAGACCCAGTCCCACTTTTTAGTAGGCTCAAGCTCAACAGAAAAATAAAAAAAAAATCAGTTACTTTTCTTGTATAGTAACTCTGAATACCCATAGAAAATGGCTTTGTGAATATATTCTAACCCATTAGCTGGTTGTTGTTTTGAAGGTTAAAGTGGTGAGTATCATGCCTTCTAATTAGCTGCAGTGACCTAAGGAGTTAAAGTCAACAGGATGTGAGGCAATTATTCATTTCCCCGGGACATCCTAGCCACCCAGCGAAGGCCTTCTGTT
Organism: Loris lydekkerianus; assembly: GCA_963574355.1. Taxonomy (NCBI): domain Eukaryota; kingdom Metazoa; phylum Chordata; class Mammalia; order Primates; family Lorisidae; genus Loris; species Loris lydekkerianus. Next base: position 15,117 of record CAUYPK010078855.1, on the reverse strand, counting down.
GGACAGGAATGTTTCTGTGGGTCAGAAAGATTGGAGCAGCTTGTTAAGAAGGCCTTTGCGTTCTTGCCTTCCATGTGTGGAGCTGGTGGTTCACATAAGGCTCCCTGTTTGGCGGGACCTATGATGCTGTTATTCAGGCTGACAGCTTCATGCCAGAAATAGCATCATTTGTAAAGCAGGTATGGTTGGTTTTGTTGCATATTTGTTTGATTGCTTTGTCTGTGGTTTCTTTTAAGTGAAGGAATCTCTGTAAACCTGTCATTGCCATTTAATTGTGTTCTGTTACTAAGATTCTATGTTGTCTCTTGATTAGTAATGATTCCTTATTTGTGTTCCTGAGACACCTTTTGTACACTTCCATTAAGGTATTTTTAATACTTGGTTTTTGTGTCTCTTTCCCTTCTAGTTTTCTAGCTCTTCAAGGGCAGGGACTGTGTTTTGTGTCCTAGCATCTATCATAGTGTTTGAATACCTGGTGCATCCTCTGTAAATGCCTGTTGAGGATAAATGGTTGTGTGGTTAGGAATCTGATACCTTCTAATAGGAATAGTCATTGCTTTAGAGAATTTTCACATACTTTATCCACACTTGTGCTTCTCATCTCTCTGGGGGCAGGCATCGGCAGGATTTCCATTTTGCAGATTAGAAGTGCCCAGAAGCCCTGAATCAGCCTGACTTGCTGGATGTCAGTTTAGAAGCCAGTGCTGGGGTGCAACCTTCCTGGTGTCAAAAATTTTTTGTTCTTCTCATTGCTACATCTCTGACCCACTGAACAAACTCAGTACTTCGTCTGAATGGCTCATAGGTTGATTTCAACCTACTTGCTCCTTGTTTATGGTCTTGCTACTGTCAGGACCCCCGTGTGATTTAAGATGATTTAAAGGGTAATTGAACGTGAGGTAGCCCACAGGACTTGGTAATTAGATAGGAAGTTCTTTTTCTTGCCCGTGGGACCTTTCACTGAGAATGCATGAATTATTTTGTGCTCACTTTCATCATCTTTAAAATTGTCACACTACTTTACTCACCTCTCTCTTTTGAGATTACAAGTATTTATTAAAAAGCTCGTCACTTTATAAACCATACATATAAACCAAACATGTCCAATCATTTGTCTTCTCTGCACCTCATTGGAGGCATGAGAGTTGTCTTGGGCCACACATTAAATACACTAACGAAAGCTGATGAAGGAAAAAAAAATTGTGCATAATTTTTATGATATCATCCACTACAGGCAAGCAAAAATATCCCCACATAATCCACCTGCAGGCTTGAGGGTTGGACACCCCTCAACCATGCAGGTGAAAAAGGATTATTCTCAGTAAAATCAAATGACTTTCCTTCAGTAAAATCAAATGACCTTCCTCCTAACTCAATTTTAGGAGTAATGTGACAAAATTGGATGAAACCCAGTCCTGTATTGGATTTGGAAATCCAGCCCCCATTACTCAGGTTCAAGTAGAAGATTCTATTATAAAAAATTATATGAACTGATGACATCTTTAAATCTGAAGCCCTTTCTGGGTATCTTGCAAATTTGGTCTCGTTGTACCTCCTTGTTATTTCGTTTATTGTTGCAGTTTGTCCTGCATGGTTTGGCTCTGATGGTACCTGCATGCAGCTCGTTGGTTACTTCTATTTGCAGTTGGAACCTAACTGAAGTAGCATCGTGTGGTTTTTATGATGGAAGTTTTCACCTTCTTCACCTCAATCCCAGGTTAAAGATAATTCGAGTAGTTCTTTTGTTTGTTTTTTAATCACCATTTCCTATCAGGGAGGCAAATGGAGATGGAAAACATTGAGTCTGCATTTTAGTCACTTACATAACTGTAGTTAGTATCCATCTGTTTTATTTATAAGAGCAGGACATATTTGGTCTCTGGTGGTTTTATGAAAATGGGCTTCCCAACCAGAAGTATTGGCTTGCCAATTTAGTGGTTGATTGGCATAATAACATCGCTGCCCTTACTAGCAAAGCAATCTGAGATTTGAGGTATCATGCTTATATTTAGTTTGGTTTCTGGGAACACATCTTGGGGAGTCAGATGTCTCAATGATTTTTCAGGTGGCAACAAATTAGTGGAGACATATACTGAAAAATGCTTTAAATTGTCTGAGGTATTTCAAAGAGAACATTTCACTACTAGTGTTAGAATGAACTTGAGTTCTAAGTCACTAGAAAATGAGCCCAGCCAAGTTGCTGATTGAATAGTGGTTCACAAAATAATTTCTAAGTATTGTAAAGTTGTTTTTGTTTCTATAAAAGGTCTGAGTGAGGTCTTTGCTGCTTAACCTTTGCCGAATTATTTTTAAGCTCTAGTTCAAAGCTAGGAAGATTTTCCTACCAAGAAAAAAATTTTTAATATTGAGTCAACCTAACATTTTGGAAAGTATGTTAAATTTTACTTAAATGAACTTAATAAAGAATTCAAATATTTTTTTTTCAGAAAACTAGAGTTACATATATATGTATGTATGTTTATACATACATGTATTTACAGATGTTAGTGATTTGAAAATATAACTCTTTACCCATTTACTCGTTTAATAATGTTTACTAAGCACTGTATACTGCCACAGTTCTAGGCTCAGTGAGGGTTATAAAAATGGAAGAGTGTAATCAAATACACATTCACTAATGGTAAAACATAACTATAGTCCAGAAAGTAGAAGGGAAGAAAAGAGAGAGGGGAGGGGGGAGGTGAGGTGAGAGAGAGAGAGCATTTGGGGGAACCTCACCAATGTGCATGATGCAATGGTACATTTCAAAACTGTTAAGAAAAGAGTATAATTATGATGTACAATTTGAGTGCACTGTCTGTGTTAATCAGTGTAATGTAAGCATTTAACACTGATGTGTTAATCAGTGTAATGTAAGCATTTCATAAACATTTCATATCAAATCAGTACACTGAACCCCATAAATGCATCAATGTACACAGTTATGATTTAATAAAAAAATTATAAAAAGTGGAAGAGTGTAGAATTCTGCTCTTAAGTTGCTTTTAAATTCAGTAGTTTATGTGTGAGCCTCAGTTTCCTCATTGATAAAATGGGGATAATATTACTTACATTGACACATTTTGAGAGTTAGAAATGTAAATTACCAAGCAACATACCTGGCACAAAATTATTATTATAATCATCACCATCATTGTTTCTTTTTTTTTTGTGTGTGTGTGGTTTTGAGACAGAGTCTCAAGCTCTCGCCCTGGGTTGACATGGCATCATAGCTCACAGCAACCTCCAACTCTTGGGCTCAAGTGATCCTCTTGGCTCAGTTTTTCTATATGTAGTAGAGACGGGGTCTCACTTTTTGCTCAGGCTGGTCTCAAACTTGTGAGCTCAAGCTATCCACCCACCTAGACCTCCCAGAATGCTGGGATTACATGTGTGAACCATGGCGCCCGGCCAGTAAGTCCAATCATCGTCGCTTCTGAGGGAATATGCAACATGCAATTTATGTCATAGGGGGTTAGCAAAGATATTCTGTGGCAGTTTAAAGAAAGAATCGACCATTTTAAGATCAAGATTCCCCCCAAAAAACTTGTGGAAGAGGCAGCATTTAAGCTGGGCCTTGAAGAGTAAATAGAAAGTCAGTAGGTAGAGGTGGGAAAGGGGTATCTCAAAGAGAACTGGAGTTGGAAAGGCATAACATTTGAGCAATAGCATTTTGGTTTAGAGGATTGGCAAGTTAGGCCAAAATTGTGAAAGGCCTAGAATTTCAGGTTAAAGAGTTGAACCTTGTTGTCAGTGGATGCTTCAGTGAAGGGTTTTATTTGCTGGTGCCTGGAACAGTGTCCAGCATGTATTTTTTGTATAAATAATGTAATATAATTTTACACAAATTGAGCTTAATTTTGCCATGAGGTAAACTAGCTAGAAATGTCTTACAAATAGATGGGAAGATAGGACCAGCGGTTAGGTCTGAGATTGAGGCTGAAGGTAGAAATTTGAGTGGCATGAGCATAGAATTATTGAAGTTGCAAGTGTGGATAAACTGACTTAAGGAGAACACATAGCTGTAGCCAGAGACGAGAGCTCAGACAATGCCCACATCTGACGAGGCAAGTAAAGAAAGAAGAATGATGGAGACTTGGGGGGTAGAAATGAGAGGCAGAGGATGTAGTACCTGTTAAACCCTGGGAGGAAATTTTAAGGAGGGGCTGGTTAACAGCACAAGGAGGGTAAAAGGACTTACCCTAGTGGTTGTGGAATGAGAAGGTCCCTGGATAGCTGTGGAAAGGGCGTTTAACTGAGGGGGGCCTGGGCCACTTTGGGAGGTATAAGTGGAAGCAGCACTCCCTAAGACTCTTCTTCTTCTTTTCTTTTTCTTTTTTTTTGGTTAGCATTTATTGGTATTTGCTTTTGAAGAATATATTTAAACAGACAGTGCACTCAAATTGTACATACAGTCTTGATTCCAATTAATATTAGATAAAAATCTATTGATTTACTCCGAGTTACCAGATCATAACTGATTTTTGTTTTATTTTCCATATCTGTCATTAGTTTCCAGTATTTCTATGTGTATTTATTATTTTTAGAACTGGAAGAAACACTATATAAATTATTATTCTTACATTATTTTAAGAGATGAGGTCTTATTCTGTTACACAAGCTGAAGTGCAGTGGTGTGACAGTCATAGCTCACAGCAGCTTCAAACTCCTGGGCTCACGCAAACCTCTTGCCTCAGTCTCCCAAGTAGCGGGGACTACAGGCACCCACCATAATGCCTGGCTACTTTTTTTTAGAGATGAAGTCTCACTCTTGCTCAGGCTGGTCTTGAACTCCTGAGCTCAAGCAATCCACCCACCTCGGCCTCCCAGCATGGTAAGATTACAGCCATGAGCCACTGCATTGGGGCCTTGGTTCTCATTTTTGAAAATGAATTGAATAAAGCGAGTTATCCTATGTGTTTTTGGCATTGCATTTTTCTTCTCAGTCCAGTTGGTTCTAAAACTACATGACCCCACACACCTTCAGCACTCATTAAATTCTGATTACAAGTCATTTAGTCATGAGGGAGGAAGTCAGCACTTTTACCATCCAGCTCAGGAGAACTAGAGTTAGTATTCACGTCTGCTTCTGTGTGGGTCAGGCTAGAGTTATTATTCACATCTGCTTCTAGCTCTGAGTGGGAGGACTGCCATAGTCATCCTGCTAATTAGCCTTGTCTAATAAGCATGTGATCGGCAGATTTCCTTGTTAGGAAATAACAATACACCAATTCTCCATCCTGTTACAATGTATTTACTTATGTATTTGTTGCATGGATGAGATTCTTTGCTTTGAGTTCTTTAATAATATTACCACACTGGCAAATGGACCTCAGTCTTCTCCATCTTTTAAATAGGAAAAATACCTCTTTTTACAGTACATTCTATATAAGATAAGATGTCTATAGGTCACTGAGTTTGGATGAAAAATAGTGTATTATAGATAGCTTGTTTCTGACTTTGTTGGACTAACAGATCTCTCCAGGGCAAGATGAGGAGCATGTGGTTGTTAAATTGGATGAATTGGCGAGGTCCAGTAGTGTGCTCCATAATTATATAGCAGTTTATGTTTTTAAAGACATGTTGGAACAGCCACCCAGTGAATGATCCACATGCAAAGCAATTTGATATTAGCAACTTTTATTGGTACAGGTAGCTTAGTAAGGCACCCAGAGGTTAAATGGTTTGCCAAAGGCCACCCACCAAGTGTGTGGTTAAGCCAGCTTTAGAACACAGTTCTAATTAGCTCCTGATTTCCAGTTTTGTGCCAAGGCAAACCACATTGCACTCACATGCTGATTTTACTCAGTTCACTTTGTCAGAGGAAGGTACCCTTCATATTTTGTCCTGTCTGAATATATTACTATTAATATTTAATTAGTTAATTTCAAAACCAATAGAGGCAAGCTAGTAAGAGGTGCTCAGTTATAAAAACCAAACTTGACATTAGATCCTTATACTGTAGTGAATTGAGGGCTATAGAGCCCAGGGAAAAGACAAAATTCCTGAAAGAATAAGGTTGGAAAATAGAACCTAAAAAGATGAAGACGTAGAGATTCTATAGGAGGGTAAGAAGGGAAGGCATTGTGCCTGCTGTCGAGTTTAGAGCAGGCTCTGGAGAGACTGGTCACCTCTCAGTGTAAGGTGGGAAACCCAGGGTTCTGTGAGAGGCTGAGCACTTAGGGAAGGCTCTGTACCTTGGACAGAAGCTGGGAGAGGTAAACCACAAAGTGAATGCTGGTCAAGGTCTAGATTGTAGAGGTGAATAGGTCACAAAGGGCCATGAATGTCATGCAGAGGGGTAACAGTAGGTTTGTTCCACATGTGTCTGGGTAGTGCCTTTGTGTGTGTACGTGTGTGTGTGTGTGTGTGTGTGTGCACATGCATGTGTGCCGGGTACTGTGCCATGTACTTGGGATACATTAGTGAACACACTAGCACAAATTCCTGGACTCATAGAACTTATTCATATTTTGGTAGAGGGAGAGAGACACGATAGGTTAAATGAGTCAATTTAGGCCGGGCATGGTGGTCCACACCTGTAATCCGAGCACTCTTGCAGGCTGAGGCGGGTGGATTGCTTGAGCTCAGGCGTTCAAGACCTCCCTAAGCAGAGTGAGATGCATCTCTACTAAAAATAGAAAAATTAGCGGGGTGTTGTAGCAGGGGCTTGTAGTCACTTTATAGGAGATTCTATAGAGTTTTTGTCAACTGCAAATCACCTTGATATATCTAAAATACAGGAGTGTATATACTAGTTTAATTTACATACATTGAGCAATGTAGATTGGGTCTGTTTTTTGTTTTTGAGATGGGTCTTCTTCGGCTGCCCAGGCTGGAGTACAGTGGCATGATCATAGCTCACTACAACCTCCAACTTTCTGGGCTCAAGCAATTCTCTTGCCTCAGCCTCCCAAGTAGCCAGTACTACAGATGTGTGGCTCACACATGGCTAATTTTTTTTTAATTTTTTATAGAGATGGGTGTCACTGTGTTGTTCAGGCTAATCTTGAATGCCTGCCCTCAAGCAGTCTTCCCTCCTTGCCTCCTTGCGTGCTGGGATTACAGGCCTAAGCCACCACACCTGGCTATGTTATGTTAATTTAAATGTGATTGTTTAATGTCCTAAGTGCTAAAACTGAATTTAATTAACCATAAATATTGTGAAGTTTTTTTTTAAAAAAAGCACATCTGTCTACTTTTGTAGTAACATATTATGGTATTGCTAATTACCTAGTTTTACTTGTAAGCAGTTAAGAAAGAAAATAAAGCCCTTGCCTAATTGTTTATTTGTTTTTTGTAAAGATTCAAATGTATATGTGACTTTCAGGTACTTGAAATGTGACTGAGGAAATTTGACTTGACTAAGTTTAAATAGCTGTATCTGGCTCGTGTCCTCTGTATTAGATAGTATTGCTGTTGAGGCCCATTGGAATTTGGCCTGACCTTAGAGACTGTGGGTTATACTCATGCAGGATTTTTTCTGCCCAGGCAGAGCTATAAGGTTTGGGTCTTGAAGTGTGGAGTAAGAGGAGGAGAAACTTAAGCCTGTGACCTTACCTTAAGCTCTTAGACACCCCAAAGGCTGGACCTGTACTGGGAGGTCAATCCTGGAAGTCTCAAGGAGTTTGAAGCCCAAAACCTTCCTCCAGGAACACTGGAAGAATTCGGAAGTCCAGAGTCACCATTAGTCATTATATAATCTAAACTTAGGAACACAGCATGGTAGCATTTGGGTTCAATAAAAGGCAGAACCCCCTTGTACCTTATGCCCAACAAATCATCAGTGCTTTCCAGTCTATAAAAGAACCCCGCATCATGGCTTTCAGACTGGTTACAGTACAGTGGCAAAATCCCTTGTCTCTTTTGCTTACTATTTTAGGTCAACATATCAGAGATTTTCCAGGGCAATTTTTTCCCCAACTGTTCTCAAAGGATTCTCTCTGTGAGTAAAAGCTATTGACCTTAATTCCTTTTTACCAAGTGCTCCACCCTGCTCTGAATAAGTTCTCGTACAAAGTGGGTGGTCACGTGTATTTTTGACAGCGGATCTTCTGTGTAGGTGTTGTTACCTTGTGCATGACTGCTGCAGAAGAGATGTAAAGATGGGAAGGTAATGTGGGAAAATTTGTGTACTCTAGGATACAAAGAATGTGCCAATGTCATTCTGTTTATTTTCTTCCAGGAAATCTAGGATTGGTGTGGCATGGCTTCACAGAGATCTCACTGAAGAATAATCCCAAAGGAACACTGTCTCCCCATACCTCTATTACTGTCCATTAGCAGCTAGCAAATGTTTTAATGACCCAGAAAACATCAACCACCCTCGTGTGCTCGGCCTGCTCTAGGCAGCTGAATGAAGGTTTATTCCAGTGGTCTGCATAGCTCTGTTGCCGAAACACCTCCCTTTGTTGGGCAAATGTTCATGAAGTCCTTTCCTAAACTAGTTTAGGAGGCATAGGCCTCTTGGAGCCTGTGACATGGAAGCTTTGGAAGTGGATGATATCAGCCCAGCCTTAGAAGTTACTGAGGATTTCTTCAGTACTTTGGACAGTAAGCTAGAAAAGGCTGTGCAGCATGCAGAGGTTTATGGGATCCAGGAGGTCCCTGAACTGGTGGGCCATGAGGTATTCAGCAACCTAAGAGACAATGGTGCTATGAGAAACGTTCCCTCCCTGGGTAAGGGGGGCATGATTTGGGACCACTGTCAGAGCAGGCTCTTAGAAACCAAAGCTCAAAATGTCTTCCCTGCCAAAGAACAGTTTATGGTCCAGAGAGGGACAACCCCAGATAACCTTTCCTGGATGGAACAAAAAGAAGCATCGACCTTTAATTTTTTCAATATCTGTCAGCGTCGGAGGGACAGACCTAGATCTGTAAATGACTTACTGGACGAGACCTCTACTTTCAAGCCAGGGCATGCTCGATCAAGATCGGATGTTACCCAAGCGGACTGGAGGGTGGTCCTCAACACCATGCCTTTGCGGCCGCCGCAGCAGCAACCGTCTCTTCAAGGCCCTCACTTCCCCAGGCTGTCTTTTCTGTTGCCCTCACCAAATAAGGTGGAAGATGCTCAAGGAAATACTGGTATGTTTAGAAATTTTTGAAGTTTATTTCTTTTCTTTTTTTTAATTTTTGGTGCCCTGATTTGGATACAATGGCATGTTTTTATATCTAACTTCTGTCAAACACTTGTTGATTTTTCCTTTATGCCTCTTACATCTGCCTCATGAGAATCTTACTCTACAATCCCTGTGTCTGGCTCTGGATACTTAAGTTCCCTCTTCCATTCACTTTCACATTTACCTTACCTCAAGTTAATAGTCTTGCTATATTCTTACAAGGTATGTAGTGAAAAGATAACTATGGTTCATTCTTGTTAGAATCAGAATATTCTCATACTTTTTTTCTCTTTAAGAGGCAGGGTCTTAAAAGGCTAGGCTGGAGTGCACTGGAACAGTCATAATTCACTGTAACCTCAAACTCCAGGCTCACGGGATCTTCCTGCCTCAGACCTCAGCCTTCCAAGTAGCTTGGAACACAGGCACATACCACCACGACAGGCTAATATTTTAATTTTGTTGTAGAGATGGGATCTTGCTATGTTGTGCAGGCTGGTCTTGAACTCCTCCCACCTCAGCCTCCTAAAGTGCTAGGATTATAGGCATGAGCCACTGTACCTGACCAGAATATTCTCTTACTTAATGTAGAATTTTCCTTTGAATATTGTATGATACTTCTTATTCACATCAGCAGATGTTTATTGGATCACATGTCAGGCTTAGCCTTGTGGTGTTTAAAAGTGTGTGAAGACACAGTGCCTGACCTAAACACCTTCTCACCCAGGGGATAACGCTAAGAAAGACTCAAGAAGATACCCAAGAATGACAGACACTACAGGGTCTGTGAGAGGACAGAGGGAGAAGACACTGTGGGCTGGGCTTGTCAGGGGACGTGGGACTTGTCCCTGGAAGGACACTAAAATCCAGGAGGAGTGTCACGGGAGAGGACTCTTGATTACCATTACGGTTACACCATTATTATGGTGTGAAGAAGGGTGATGAGGTGGGAGTACAGACGAGAGCAGGCAAGGTCTTGTGAGTAGAGCATCCCATGGCAAGTGATGGGAGGACAAGATCGGAGAGGGCGGTTAGGCCCTCATGGTGGAGGGCCTTGAATTTTTATCCTTCCTCATATGTTATACACATACGTGTGCACATAAGTACAAAACTTGTTCTTCTATAAGACATAACAGATTAGCTCTCTATTTTCCTCAGCATTTTCCTTCAAGATAACCTCATGTATACAGGCTATATATATTTTTCTTTTTTTCTTTGAGACAGAGTCTCACTATGTTACCCATGGTAGAATGCCATGATGTCATAGTTCACAGCAACCTCCAACTCTTGGGCTTAAGCGATTCTCTTGCCTCAGCCTCCCAAGTAGCTGGGACTACAGGCACCAGCCACAATGCCCGCCTATTTTATTTATTTATTTATTTATTTATTTATTTATTTATTTATTTTCTTTATTTTTTATTGTTGGGGATTCATTGAGGGTACAATAAACCAGGTTACACTGATTGCATTTTTTAGGTAAAGTCCCTCTTACAGTTGTGTCTTATGCCCAAAAGGTGTGGCACACACCAAAGCGCCACTCCCCCCCCAATGCCCGGCTATTTTTTTGTTGCAGTTGTCATTGTTGTTTAGCTGGCCTGGGCCAGGTTCGACCCCACCACCCTCGGTGTATGTAACCACTGGCTGGCGCCATAACCGCTGTTCTACGGGTGCTGAGCCAGGCTATAAATTTATGTTACTGATGAGTCTTCAATCACCCTGCTCAACTCTTAATTTAGATGGCTTCTACTCATTTAACTGGGGAACCATTTTTTGTCCTTTTATTTTAGTATTACTTCAGTCTCTATCATTACTTGGCATTCCATTGACACATTTAACATTTTAAATATAGGATTTAGTTTGTGACTGTAACCTGAGAGAAGGATATAGCTAAGTATGTCTATTGAGAAAATGAAGAGTTCCTGCCTATGAGGGGCCTCAGTATTTTCACACTCGGTTCAAATTCATCCTTTTAAAATCCATTTTTTTCCACTACTCAGATTCCAAATTTATAATTTCTTATTTTCTCTCCTAGACTGTCACTAGTTTTCTGTAACATTTTGCCAAAAATGACCATGAGAAAAAAAAGAACAAAACATTATAAAGCAAAATTCGATAATTGATTAGTTGTTAAAGGACAAATTGCTGTGACGCCACTGCCTGGCAGAATGATAGCTTTGCCTTAGCTCATGAATAAACAAGTACACTGTCTGATTAGCAAAAACCTCAGTAGTTCTTTGGTATCTCAGAACTCAATAAATTTATTTTTATTTATTTATTTATTTATTTATTTATTTATTTGCAGTTTCTGGGTAGGGCTGGTTTTGAACCTGCCACCTCCAGCATATGGGGCCGGTGTCTTACTCCTTTGGGCCACAGGCACTGCCCAGAACTCATTAGCTTTTTATCACTAAACCACCTAGCCATTCTAAATTCCTGGTAGACCTCAAGTTAAGAGGATGTCATGTTTCCAATTTTCTTTTTCCTGTCTTTTTTTGGTTATAAATGCCAAGGACTAGACCTTCCTCAGGTTTTCTAAAGCCCTGGACTTCTCCGTTGAGTGTCTGACAGATGAATATTATTTTTTAATTCTCAATGCTTAAAAAAATTTAATAGTAAATTATGTTGAAACATAAGAACTGAGTGGCATCTTAAAAAGTAAACTATAACAAATGGCATTTTCAGGTATTGGTATCATTTATCCCAGCTACCTTTTGATACACATCCTAGCAGGGGTTAGAGTAAATGGCATGCCAAATTCTGATACTTTTCTTTCTGGCAAGATAAATTGTGGGGTTTTTTTTTATTACTCACAAGGTAAAGGGCCACGGCAAACAGTGGGCACCCATTCTCAGGCTGGAGAATGAGTTCTGGATGCATGGCTAATCACCACTCTGGTGACTGTAATTCTCACAAGCATTTGAGGAGGGGTGTGCCAACAGCAGGTGCATACTGGTCAATATCAACCAAGGTCTTTAACTGTAGTTTACTGTAAAACCTTTGCAATTGGTAATCCAAACTGAAGAAAGACTTGTGGTTTCTTCTGAAGAATGTGCCCAAAACAGAGGGAGGCAATGCAGCATCTTGGCTGGAGCTGGAGAAGAGGACCCAGGAGATTTGGGGAGAGGCCAGACCTCTTCCTTAAGTTGCAGACTCGCACGTCTGACTGGTGAACATCTCTGTTGGAAGGTTCCACAGGGACTTCAAATTTAAAGTGTCCCAGAATGACCTGTGATCTTCCTCTCTCCCACTCCTGCTGTTCTAATAGTTAACAAGGGGCTCAGCGCCTGTAGCTCAATGGCTAGGGTGATGGGTTCGAACCCAGCCTGGGCCTGCCAAACAATCACAACTACAACCAAAAAATAGCCAGGCGTTGTGGTGCGCGCCTGTAGTCCCAGCTTCTTGGGAGGCTGAGACAAGAGAATTGCTTAAACCCAAGAGTTTGAGGTTGCTGTGAGCTGTGGTGCCAGGGTACTTTACTGAGGGCTACATGGCGAGACTCTCAAGAAAAAAAAAAATTAACAAGGGTTAATGAGAGGCTATGGGTTTCTTTGATGAGATCAGCTTGGTGTTGTGTCTAGCTCTGCTGTTCTCTTACTTATGGGCTTTATTACTTATTGATCTTATATTTTCTTCAGTTGCTGTTAATTTTCCTGACTCCTATTCTGAGCTCATCTTGAGTAGCTTTAAAGACTTGTCAGGAATGGTTCTTCTTCTACATTTCTGCTCCTTCCCCTTACCCTCAACATCCCCTTTCTTCCTCTCAACACAAGTCCAAGGCTGTGTTTCATCAGGTAGGCTCTCCACATCTTCTGCCTCAGTCGGCAATGAATAACTGCACTCTTGAGCCTTACTGAGGATAAATGCTGCTTTGGGTACAAAGCAAATTGGGTCCTGTTATAATGAGGGCAATGGATAGTGAGGGCATAGCAGCTATTTTGTTAAGACGCAGGACTGTCTGAAGAAGGCCTCTGATCAAACAGGTACCTAATTGGTTAGAAACACTGACTGACTCTAGACCTTCACTGCTAACATTTCAATCCTTGCTGTAGTGTTTACTGTATGTGCAAATAGGGCGGATTTCTTAGTTACTCTGTTTCCGTTTATTTTTTTGGCCACAAAGTGTGAGGTAATAGTAGTATTGACCTTAATTTATTGTGAGTATTAAATGAGTTAAAACATCTAAAGAGCTTCTCAGAATCTTGGTTGATACATAGTAACCACTTACCAAGTTTTAAACATTTAATGATGCTGTTATATTACTAGTTGAATTTGGAACTCATCAATGAGAATCAAGGTATCAGATCTTGGCTGATATTGACCAAAACATTAATCCTAGTTTTTTTTGGCTTAGTCTTTTTCATAAAATAGAAATTTTATGAATTTTTTTATTATAGGTTAATAAGAGGTTACGTGTGATGAGGTTATATTATTTGCATTTGTAAGGTAAAGTCCAAAGTTTGAGTTGTGGTTGAGTCCTTCACACAAGAAGGGTGCCTTATACCCTGCATTGCACCTGCTAGATGGGAACTAAACAAGCCTTTTCCTCTCTTCTTGAATTTGTGTTTTTGTCTGGTGTGGGTCTGTACTGGTTGGTCTGCTATTTTCAGATTACTACTGAGTACAATGGATGCTTGTATTTCTTAAATTTAATTGGCCTTCCTGCAGTTAATAACTTTCTCATAGTTGTTAACTTGTTTGTTAAGGAGAAATAGATCATTTGTATCCTCTCTAATATGAATTTGTGATCAGCTGTTTACCATCTTCCACACCAGGAGTTTGTGGTTACTGATGGAAAGGATTGTTCTTACTTATTGTTTTTTTATTTTAAATTTTTAATTATTATGAGCATATAATAATTGTATATAATTATAGGATAGATTTAATGTTTTGATACAGGCACACAATGCATATTAATCAAATCAGGATAATTGGGGTATCCATCACCTCAAACATTTATCATTTCTTTGTGTTAGGAATATTCTAATTCTACTCTTAGATATTTTAAAGTGTACCCTAATTTAGTATTGATTATAGTCACATTATTGTGCTATTGTTCATTGTAACTGTATTTTTGCACCCATTCATCATTAATCCCCACGTCCCGTATCCCTTCATAGCCACTGGTAACTACTATTCTACTCTCCATCTCCATGAGATTGTTTTTTTTATTTTTTTTTTAATTGTTAAATCATAGCGGTGTACATTAGTGCAATCAAGGGGTACAATGTGCTGGTTTCATATACAATCTAAAATATTCTCATCAAACTGTACAACGTAGCCCTCATTGCATTTTCTTAGTTATTGTATGTAGACATTTGTATTCTGCATTTAGTAAGTTTCACCTGTACCCATTCTAAGATGCACCGTAGGGTGGCCCCACCCATTGCCCTCCCTTCACCTCAACCTCCACCCTAACCTCCCCCCTCCCTTGGCCCTTTCCCCATAGTCTTGTGCTATAGTTGGGTTATAGCCTTCATATGAAAGCTATAATTTAGCTTCATAGTAGGGCTGAGTGCATTGGATACTTTTTCTTCCATTCCTGAGATACTTTGCTAAGAAGAATATGTTCTAGCTCCATCCATGTAAACATGAAAGAGGTAAAGTCTCCATCTTTCTTTAAGGCTGCATAATATTCCACGGTATACATGTACCACAATTTGCTAGTTCGTTTATGGGTCGATGGGCACTTGGGCTTCTTCCATGACTTAGCAATTATAAATTGGGCTGCAATAAACATTCTGCTACAAATGTCTTTGTTATATTGTGATTTTTTGTCTTCTGGGTATAAACCTGGTAAAGGAATTATAGGATTGAATGGCAGGTCTATTTGTAGGTCTCTAAGTATTCTCCAAACATCCTTCCAGAAGGAACGTATTAGTGGGCATTCCGACCAGCAGTGTAGAAGTGTGCCCTTTCTTCCTCATCCATGCCAACATTTCTGGTTTTGGGATTTTGTTATGTGGGCTACTCTTACTGGGGTTAGGTGATATCTCAAAGT
>CAUYPK010078854.1:0-33680 GCA_963574355.1 Loris lydekkerianus | reverse complement strand
ATTTAGAAAGATGTATTCAGTATGTCTAATATTGAAATAGAAAAAAGATTTAATGTAAAAACAAAATCCTTTATATTAACATTGAAATGGAGAAGAGCTCTAATTTGAAAAAGAAATAAACTTTATATTAATTAACTGATTAACATCTCTATGATGAGAAGTACTATATTAAATATAAGCCCATTGTGTTATAAGTTGAAAAAAAAAAAAAAAAAGCCCTAGAGGGCCTCTCCTTCTAATGGAAGGCTGTTGTGTCTACATGGAAAATCTGTTGTCTAGTGCAGCCACCTTAGTGGCCTGAGCTAGATCTTCTGGGTGACTTGCGCAGCTTCTTCATCACCCCTTACTGGTTCATCTTGCACTGTTATGTTATGGAGATGGCTTCTTTCCTTAAATCTCAAAAATCAAACTCCGTTACTTTCAAATGTTTTATTGCAGCTTCCCCACCTCTCTCCTCCTTCAGAAAATTGAAGAGAGTGAGGGCCTTGCGCTGGAGTAGGCTTCGGCTTAAAGGAATGTTGAGTTGCTTCGATCCTCTCTCCAGACCACTCAAACTTTATAGCAGCCATACATTGCTTGCTTGACTTTCCTAACATTTGTTTCCTCATGGAATAGCACTGTTAATTTCCTCCAAGAATTTTTCTTCTGCATTTGTGACTTGGCTAAATGTTCACTGCCTGTCTGGACTTTTGACATGCTGTCTTCATTAAGCTTATTGATTTAAAGCAAGAGACATGTGACTCTGCCTTTCACTTGAGCACTTAGAGGCCTTTGTATGGTTGTTAATTGGACTAATCTAAATTTTGTTGTGGCTCAGGAAATTGGGAGGCCTAAGGAGAGGGAGAGAGACGGGGAATGGATGGTGGGTCAGTGGAGCAGTCAGAACACACACGTTTACTGATGAAGTTTGCCATCTAATATGGGCAAAGTTCATGGTACCCTAAAATAATCACAACAATAACATCAAAGATCCCTGATCACAGATCCCCATAACAGATATAATAATAATGAAAAAGTTACCAATATTGCGGGAGTTACCAACGTGTGACAGAGAGACACAAAGTGAGCACATGCTGTTGGGAAAATGGTGCCAATGGACTTGCTTGATACAGGGCTGCAAAAAATACAATATCACAAAAAGTAATAACCAAGGCATGTGCGTACCTCTAGTGAAAGTACAAGAATTAATTTTCAGCGACTCCCATGGATTCACAAGCCCATCTCTGAATCATCACCTTGCCAGGGTCTGTGGATCTGTTCTTTGGTCACTGTGAAACTAGGAGGTGGGTCCTATGCACCGAACCTCACACACCTGGCATTGAGGAGAGGGGTTTCCCAGAGGAAAACACAGGGGCAGCTTCCAGATGCAAGAGCACTGGGTGTTGTGGGAAGGCCTAAGACTGCCTGCCTGGAGCCCTGCCTTTTTGTGTTTGCCGTCTCATACTTTCGTTTCTAACTCTTCATCAACACAAATACTACATTAATCCCACTGTGACCAGCACCTGGCAGAGTGTACACTAAAGACTTCCTGGGTGGATGAATGAATTTGCACCATATCCTGATGTCTTCTAAAGGCAGCCTGTGTAGTTTTCTACACAATACTACAAATATGTGGCTTGAAACAACAGAATCTATTCTCTCACAATTGTGGCAGCTGGAAGTCCAAAATCGAGGTGTCAGTAGGGCCAGTGACCTCTGAAGGCTCTAGCAAAGAATTTTTCTTGCCTCTTTGAGCTTTTAGTAGTTGGTGGCCATCTGTGGCATTCCTTGGCTTGGGGCTCCATTGCTCCCATCTCTGCCTCCATGATCACATGCAGTCCTTCTCTCTGGGTGTCTCTGCGTTCAAATATTTGTCTTCCTATCAGAACACCTGTCATTAGATGGGGACCCACCCTAAGTCAGTAAGACTTCATCTTAACTCGACTATGTCTGCAAAGACCTTATTTCCATGTGAGAATACATTCACAAGAGTTAGGACTTGAACACATCTTTCTTAGAGATGTGTTCTACCCACCAAACAGCTTTTTTGCATCTATATTAAGATTGGCTAAAAGATGCTGTAGTAACAAGGGTATCCCGAAATCACCGTAGGTTATTTATTTATTTATTTATTAGCATCTTTCTTTATTCAGCAAGAAGATTATGTGTATTTTCACATTTTATTTATTTTACCTTTTAATTTTATTTTTTTCAGACTGATATGAGGGTACAATTACATTGTTTTCATTTCTAAGGTGAAGTTCGACTTGTAGTTGAGCCCTTCGCCCATGCAGTGGTTTATTAAGTCCAAGTTTGTTTTTCCCTTATAAAGTCAGCAGCTGGTCTGGTTGCTTTCATCTTGTGTCTTTCCCAGATCTACAGGGGATCCCAGGGTTGCCATGGCAGGGGAAGAGAGATTCAAAGGGACACACAAGGGCTCTGGAGTATATCTCACGGGCTCACCAAGAAGTCCATTGTCGTTAGACATTACCTGTCCTTTCCTGGTCCCTTGGGCCTCTGTCTTTGCTGGACACTGCTCTGCTCTGCTGGGCATTGATGCCTGTGTCTCACTGATGGAGGTTTCTGCAACTGTTGCCATCGCTATCTAAATGGGCATCCAGCAGCACCAAGACAAGACCCTGACGCCCTTGGAACGCCACAACTACATGGTTTGTGAAGAGGTGCAGTCAAAGTGGCCCTCTGCCAGAGAATCCCCAAATCTACCTTATTTAGGCCCCAAAGACTTTTCAAAAGGATTAAAATGCCAATCAGGCAAGTGATGTCAGTGAGCAAAACTGAGTGCCACAAGTCACATGCAAGGCAGCAGGAAATGGTGAGAACTGTGGCAAGCCAAAGTGCGTGCCTCATCTAGAGGGGCAGCCGCTGCTTGGCTGCACCTAATTATTGCCACATGGAAATTGGCACCCAGGATTGCCAGATCATCGGGCATTTTTCAAAGAAAACCAGAAAGTCAGATTTTTACGTGAAGTTTTCCAAATTTCAGCATGCCGTTCAGGCTCGATTCAGCCCACAGGCCACGAGTTTGGAACCCCTGGTTTAGTGAGACGATGTTTTCCATTTTCACTCCCGGCTCTCAGCTCCCCAACTCTCTGGCTGTCCACAGGACATGGACCTGAGCCAAAGGGGGCTGGGCCAGAAGGCAGTACCCCTCCCCTACTGATCTCAGATTCACCCTCCCATAAATAGCCCAGGCTTCTCACTGGGTCAGGCTGATGGCAGGCCAGCAGCACGCTCCTGCAGGCAAGCCCGTACTTGTCTGAAAGCCACTGAGATCCAATCTGCAGAGGCTTCTCCGGCCCTGCATGGTGAAGAAAATCAAGATTCTTCACCATGATCTCTGCTGACTCTTTCAGCCCCTGACCTTGCTCCTTAAAGCAATCCTTGCTGACCCCGAATCCCATCCCCCCCCCCATTCCAGCCTGGTCCTCACTGACCCCTCCAGCCCCATCTTCTCACCTTGTGGCCCACTTTCTCAGATCCAGCGTATTTTGCTGTTTTTCATCTCTGGACCTTTGTGTATGTTGTGCCTAGACTGATTGAAACATCCTTCTCTCCCTCCCACCTAGCATTCCCACCTCTTCAGCTTTTCAGACCTCAGCTCTGACCTCACTTCTTCCAGGAAGCCTCCCCTGTCTGATTTAGCTCATTTCAGGTCTGAGGTCAGGCACTCCATAGCCTGCTGGAGTCCTTATGTCACCTACTTTAATTGTCCCTCCTGAAAGAGGGAGGTGACATTCCTCAGGGCTCAGACCAAGACTTCTCTCCTAACCAAAGTGTACCTACATCAAGCACTATGCCTAAGACCAGGTTCATGCTTACATGTTCTGGGAAGGAAGGAGGGAAGGAATCACGCTGGGATCCTCCCCTTTGTATGTTTCCATCTGTTTTTTACCTCTGTTCATCTCACCTCCCTCTCTCCATCTGTAAGCATCTAAAATCTCCGTCTCTGACTGATTATCAGGGCCGTTGACCATCCCTTACGGTCCCTGACCCCAAGGAATGCGGAGTGACCCCCACATCCCTCCAATTAGCTCTGAACACCAACCTCTGAAAGTCAAGGGCCCCAGTGCCAGATGTTTCCCAGCAGGGGTCCTTGGGCAGTGCTCCCGGATCGCCGGTGGGGGGAGTGGGATAGAGGGGTGGCACCCTGACAGTGGACGCAGTGGCCTGGGGTAGCCCAGGCGGGAAAAAGAGGCGGAGAACAGAAAAATGAGGAGAAAAGAGCTGGGGGAGAAAGGGGTGGAGCCGAGGGGGGCGGGCCCGAGTGCGCCCCCTCCCCCAGCCCGGCGCTGCCTGCGCCCTCCCATCCCAGCCGGCCACATCTGGCGCTGCCCTCCCTTGTTTCCGCTGCATCCAGACTTCCTCAGGCGGTGGCTGGAGGCTGCGCATCTGGGACTTCAAACATACAAAGGGCCCGCCAGGACCTGCGAGGGCCGGCGGTGGCCGCGCGGGCTGGGGCTGGGGGGCCGGACCATGAGCCACTGAGCCTGGCCGAGGCCCAGGCGACCGAGCGCGCGGACCCTAAGAACGCAGCGCGGCGCGGCCGAGCAGGCGCCAATCAGGCAGCAACGCGGCCACCAGCACCGGGCCAGCGACCCCCGGGCGACGCGCGGGGCCCGGGAGCGCAACCATGGAGGCGCGGGTGGCCCGGAGCGTGCTCGCGGGCGCCCTGCGGGCTCTCTGCATCCTGAGCTGCCTGCTGGGCCGTGCCGCGGCCGCACCGTCGCCCATCATCAAGTTCCCTGGAGATGTCGCCCCCAAAACAGACAAAGAGTTGGCAGTGGTGAGTTCCTACGCTGGCGTCGTGAGCCAAGTTTAGACAAACTTTGGAGGAAGCACAAGACAGGGGTTCCCCGGTCCCCCGCAGGGAGCACATGCGCGGGGGAGGAGCTTCGACCACAGCTTGGGGGTCGTTGGCTAGCTGTTGGAGGGATCTCTGGCGAAGGGTGGGGGAGCTTTGGTAAGTGGAGAAGACTTTTGATAAAACAATTTGGCAACCTTCGGGACACTGTGGAGGGGCAAGAAAGAAGGCGGCCAGGGACAGAAGGGCATTTTGGAAAACTGCTGGAAAGGGCCCGTTTTGTAAATAACGGGGACATTGTCTAGTGTCTGGGGTATTTGGCAAGGGGGGGCTGGCTTTGTAAACAACTTCTGGACACATCTGTGGATTTGGAAACAGGCCCTTTGGCGAGCATCTTAGTAGGACGCTGGCAAACAGCTAAAGGGGTCTTTTTTATTTTTGCGAATGGAACTTTTGGAAAGGGGATGCTTTGGTATGCGATTTGGATAAAATTTTGCACACTTGAGGATGGCAGGGGGCTTTGGCTTAAGTGGGGCTTGCCAGACTTCTGGGACCTTTGGCACCAGTCTGGAGAGGGGCCTTAAATATTTAATACAGCTCCAAGGGACCACTGGCAAGTAATTGGGGCAGGAGGGAAGCAGAGAGTGCATCTTTTCCGCTTGGTTTAATGGACTTGTTGGCCAGGAAGTCAAGGGTTGGGCCTCGGAAAGTTTCCTCGAACTTCCCCAGGAGATGGAGGACAGGAGGGGACTGACCGTGGCTGGAGGAGGGAAGGGAAGGTGCAGGAGGGCCCCTGGCGCTTGGGGCGGGGGCGGACTCCAACCCGGCTCTGTCGGAGAGCAGCCAGCAAGCTCTCCGTTCTGGCGCGGCTCCCGAGCAGAGCTTCAGGCTCAGATGTTGTTTTGTGAGCCAGCGTGCTCCCTGGCTGGAGGGACACCCTGGCCATAGCGTTGCATAAGGGGGTCTGAGGAGGGAGCAACCTAAAGATTTTACCTCCCATCCCGTAAGCACCTTGGGCTGAGGACCCCTTTGGATGCCCTCTCCAGCCCTTAGGACATCTGATACCTCCGCCACATTGGCCTCCATCCAGCTTCCTCCCTAACCTGTCCAGGGCAGGATGGCCATGGCCTCTGGTCACTCTCCAGGATGTGACATGGACACTCTCCCAACCCCCACCCTTGCCCAGCATAGGTAGGTAGGTTGGGAGACCTCCTTACAGTTGTAGAGGGCCGCTTTTTTCAAGGGTCTGGAACTGACTGTCCTAATGAGGTGGCTATTGGTTGAGGGGTGAGAGTGGAACTTTGGGGTAATCCATCCCTGTATCTACTCCAGTCAGTAGAAGTCCTGGCTCCCCAGAGGTAACATGGCAGGGGCTTGATGGCTCTGGACTTGGCCTATCTTGCTTCAAATTAAGGTGCACATGCATTACCTCATTGCCCTAGTAACCTGAGGCAAAGGACGTAACTTCTCAGTTTCTTACCTGCAAACTGGGAATAATAATGGTGTCTATCTCCTGGTGAAAGGAGAGGTGGTCTTAGAGGCTTGCCTGGCAGGAGGTAAGCCCTCAGTAAGCTCTAGCCACCCAGGGTATCATGTTACTGCTGCTGCTATACCCTGTACGTTTCCCCTTAACAGGGTTAGAGCTACCGTCAAGATTTCCTGCCTCCTTTCACCGTGCCAGTATTTGTCACATATTCAATTTGTATTTATTTGTGAATTACCCACCTCCCTGCATTGACATTTGCACCTTGGGGACAGAACTGTATCTCGTTTTTTCCCTTTTTCTTTTTAGGATATAAAAGTATAAGTTTATTTTCTATTAGAGAAAAGGAAGAGAGTGGGAGGGAAGAGATGAGAAAAAAAGAGGAGGAGAGCAGGGAGTGAGAGAAGGGAAGGTGGGGGAGGAGCAAAGGAGGGAGAACATGGGTGGCATCCCAGAGAAAGGAAGAATACCCACCCTGTCTGTCTTGTTCCCCACTTTATCCCCAGCAGTGCACAGAGCTTGGCACGTAGTAGGTGTCAGAAAGTTTTCGTTGAATAAATAAATGAGCCCATTGGTCCCTGAACATCTGTAGGTTCCTGATCACTTTTGGCCTTCATTTGGGCAGAGCCAGTTGTATGGTTTTGAAGGACAAAGCCACTTTCTTTCTGGAAATGGCAGATCCAGGATTTGCTGGATCCAAGGTCTATCTGCTGTCAGCAGCCACACACATAGCCCTTGAGTCTCTTTATAAGAAAAAGAGAGGGAAATGGTAAGTCGCCAGCTGTTTAGGTGGGTAGTGAGATGTCAGGAGTGAAGGAAGGGCTAGGGTGTCCTGGCCCTTAGCATGGGCTCTGGAGCCAGATTGCTGCTGCATCTCAAAGCCAGATCTGCCCTTTGTGAGCTATGTGACCTTAGGCGAGTTTCCTAACCTATATGTGCTTCAGTTTCTGCTTCTGAATGAAGCGGATAATATATTTTGTGCTTCAGTTTCTGCTTCTGAATGACGGGGATAATATATCTGCATTATAAAGTTGTTAGCATTAAATGGGTTAACAGATACTGACATCAGTGCCCGGGCACCCATGTGTGTGGTAGGCATGCTCTCTGCAGCTATTATTCTACGCAATCAGTGGGCGACAGCGCTAGTTTGGGAACCCAGGACTCTCTACGCAGGGCTCTTAGAACCCTGGAATAAACCCTGTCTCTACTATGGGGCTGGAATGGGTCCCTGCAGCTAGTCTGGTAGATACTATGCCATCCTAATGTGCTGCTTACCTCGGGATGTTCATTTCTTCCAGCAATACCTCAACACCTTCTACGGCTGCCCCAAGGAGAGCTGCAACCTGTTTGTGCTGAAGGACACACTGAAGAAGATGCAGAAGTTCTTTGGGCTGCCACAGACAGGTGACCTTGACCAAAGCACCATCGAGACCATGCGGAAGCCGCGCTGTGGAAACCCAGATGTGGCCAACTACAATTTCTTCCCCCGCAAGCCCAAGTGGGACAAGAAGCAGATCACATACAGGTGCCGAGGCTGGGCCGGGAGGTCACGCCACTGGGCTGAGGGCCATGGATGCTCCTTGGGCCTTGCCTTCTGCCCACTCAGGGAACTCATGAGCACGGTTTGTGAGCACTTGGCATTTCAGGGAGTTTGGAGACAAAGTTCTTAGGAAATGGAAGCAGACAGCCCTGGACTTGAGTCTCACACTCACGAGGCATTGGTCTACTTTCCAGGACTGTGAGTGTTGGCTTTCCATTCTACTAATTGGGGCTACAAAAATGCATCCTCACTGGGTAGGCTGGGGAACTAAGCTAGATTGCACTTACATAAAGAACTTTGAGGGTGTTGGACAAGTGGCAAGAGCATAATAAATGTTAGTCATCATCATTTTATTAGGTGGGGTCTTTAGGGCAGGCAGAGGGAATTTGATGATTGGGCGTTCATTGGGTTTTTATATTATAGAGTTGTTATAATTCATTGGTAATTGGGCTGAGAGCTCTATACCGTATGTCTGGTGTTGGATTCCAAGGGTGGGATTTTTGTGCTGTGTCTCAGACACACTATTTATGTCTCTACTCCACCCACCAACCAGAAGTGAGAGATGGGAGTCCCGAGACTGGGCTTGAAAATGTTGACTGATCATGACCTCCAGGGACTTCATGCCATTCTGGAAGGGCTGCTGTTGGCAGTGATTCCTGTTCAGCCTGCACACACGTACACACATGCACACATGTGCACCCCTCACATACTGTATGCACACATTTGCATACTCACACTCACATGCATCTCTACCATCTGTAGGATCATTGGGTACACGCCTGATCTTGACCCCGAGACGGTGGATGATGCCTTTGCTCGTGCCTTTCAAGTCTGGAGTGGCGTGACCCCACTGCGGTTTTCTCGTATCCATGACGGAGAGGCTGACATCATGATCAACTTTGGCCGCTGGGGTAGGCAAAAGAAGGGCCAGCAGGGTGTCAGTGTAGAGACAGGGGCGATGTGGACCTAGAGAGGCATGCGGTCCTACTGGCAGCTTAGATAGCAGCAGAGCAGATGGTGTAGATACGGAAGGTGGGAGAGACGAGCAGTGGCAAGGGCCAGCCACCAGAAACGAACACCTGATGTTCATGATAAATATGATAATGCTGTATTAGGTGGTGGAGCTACTCTCTGGATTGCTGTATGGACATATGCAGTGACACAAAGTGGAATAGAATGGAACCTGTGCCCTGTTGGCAGAGTCACCCCAACGGAATGGAGAGATCAGTAATCATCCTAGCTGGGGTCATACTGAATTGTTTCAGAACCAACTCCTGGTTAGGTCTGAGATAGGGAGCAGGTGCTGAAGGGCCACATTGATGTGGGGGCAGGTGATGTGCTATGGTCTAACCTGGAGGCAGTGTCAGGCTTCAGTGAGAGTCTGCTGGACTGTCCAATGCGGTGGCCACTAGGCACATATGGTTATTTAAATTAGTTAAAAGTAAAAGAAAATTAAAACAGGTTTTTGGTTACACTGGCCACATTTCAGATGCTCAGTAGGCACATGGGGCTGGTGGCTATTAGATTGGACAACACAGGGAAAGTTGATTTCCATCACCACAGAAAGTCTTGTGGACATTGCTGGTAGACCCTGAGGAACTATAGCAGGAAAGGGGGTCAGGTTCAATGGAGCAGTGTAGACATGAGAGAGTGTCATAGGACCCAGGGTCAAGGCGGCTGTGCAAACTGGTGGTGTGAACACTGGCAGTAGCACAGACCTGAAGGAAGGTTTTGTAGGCACCAAGTAGTGTAAGGGTGAGCATAAAGGGCCCAAGTGTGGGAAACAGGGTAGACATTGGGTGGGTGGTATGAACGTCGGTGACAAAGTAGGCCTGAGGGTTAATCTTGTAGACATTGATGACAGTGTGACCTAAAGATAGGGACATGGCCAAGAGGTCAGTGTTGATAGGAGGTAGATGGTACACTAGGGACAGTGAGTGTAAGACACTGTTGTGGCTGTGTGGATATGTGGCAGGTAGAGTGGTGGTTTTGACAGTGAAGGGTGGTAATGTAGGTCCTGGGTGCCAAGCAGACTTGAGGAAGCAGTGTAGACCACAGGATGGTGACTCTACTGAGTCCCTTTATTTCCCATCCTGGATAACCCCAATGGGATGGGGAAGGGGACAGAGGGTGGAAGGTCTAAAGGGCTCCACACGTGAATTGAGGTATTGGATGGGTTACAGGGTCCAGCTTGGGCAACTAGAAGCTGAGGCCTGGTGTGTGTTTCAGAGCATGGGGATGGATACCCCTTTGATGGTAAGGACGGGCTCCTGGCTCATGCCTTCGCCCCGGGCACCGGTGTTGGGGGAGACTCCCACTTTGACGATGACGAGCTATGGACCCTGGGAGAAGGGCAAGGTAAGAAGGGATGCTCTCCAGCCCTCTGTATCCCTCCTCGTCCCCCAGTGACAGGGGCTGTGGCTTCCCTGACAGCCCGGGAAAGCTCCTTCTGCTCCATCTGTTGGACTAGGGAGATGGGAGGGGAAGGGAAGTCATGCACCTCGGTGAGTCAGAATTCTGGTCTCCAAAGAAAGGCCTGGAGGGTTGAATGCCCACTCTCTGTGCCACCCCAGTGGTCCGTGTGAAGTACGGGAATGCTGACGGGGAGTACTGCAAGTTTCCTTTCCTGTTTAACGGCAAGGAGTACAACAGCTGTACGGACATAGGCCGCAGCGATGGCTTCCTCTGGTGCTCCACCTCCTACAACTTTGAGAAGGACGGCAAGTACGGCTTCTGCCCCCACGAAGGTGAGCATCGCCCCGCCCTCCACATTCCCAGGACTGGCACTTCCGGTCAACCGGTGTCCCCTCCACAGTCCTTCATTCAGGGCCCACCCTCCTGATTTAAGCCATCCCCGTGTCTCTCCCACTGTACCATTATTTTCCTAACCCATTGATGAAGTCAATTCATTTTTTTAAAAGTCTCACCCCTGGCAGTGTTTGTGACATCACAGGTTTGATGCACTAATTATTTTTCTAATCATTTCCTAATTAGAATGAACTTAGAACTATTAAATTTCCCAGTAGTTCTTTCCAGAAACAATCTCTATACTCCAACCAAGATCAAGGGTTCAAAGGTATAAGGAGAGACTTGGGGATGGACAGAAAGGTCAGATGGGGAAGCAGGACACAAACCAAGGTTGGACCCCAGCATGGCTACCAACTCGGGAATTTCAGTCATGGTGCCTGCTCGGTCCTGATGTGAACTCTGTTGACGAATGTGCCCATGTATGTCTGTGCATGTGTGTGAATCTGGTGCCATCTGCCTCTCTTGGGCTGTGTCTTTCTCTTCCTCTACTCTGTCTAGCTTGTGTTTCTGGGTCTTGACAAAGGCATTAGGCTTGACTTAACATTTGTGTGTGTGTGCTTGTCATTGCTTAAAATGTAAAATTTTCAGAGATTTTGAAACCATGTGGGGGAAAATCTTTTAAAAGGGGGTAAAGAGTAACAGTATTGACATACTCAATCCTTTTGAAAATACCATTTCATAATCATAAATCACAAACAGACAGTGCTGTAACTTCATAATCAAGTCCTTATATTTAATAGTTCTAGAGAGTGCAAGCCTACAACATTTGGGGAAAAATAGGAGAAAAAAAATCTGATTTCTAAATCCTATCTTCTTCCCCATCCCATGAAGACTCTTTCTTCTGCATGAAGATTCTGTGCCTTTTGGGCTGTAATTTTGCGTGTTTGTGAATCTTTCTGACCCCATTGCAACTGAACACCAACCATTGAGACAGAAGGAAAGAAACAAAGAACTAGTTAATTGTCTTCCTGTTTACGTTTTCCTTACCAAAGCTGAACTTGATATTGAGCAAGAGTTCAAGCCATTCACTATTAGTAAGTCAGAAAATTTTCAGTGAAGACATTTTCTGTGTCTTACTTTTCCCACTTGGGATTCAGGTGACGTTAACCCTTCCATATGTCAACCCTTTGATTGGAACAGAATGGCTTGATATAGAAGTGAAAACAGCTGTGTTTCTTAAGTTTGGGAAGGGCTTTTCCCTGTGTTGCACATTAGCTATTTACTTGGTGTCTAGCCAGGTACAAGTACAAACAACACGCACGTGTTTAGGTCGGGGCAGAGGTTCTTGTTACTCAGCCCCTGCTGACTGCTGAGTCAGTGTCTGATGCTTGCCATCATCGTGGGGGATTTGGGAAGACAGGGGCTTCCTGGGTGGTAGAAACGCAGCTGATGGGAGGCCAGAGGCATCATTCGAAGTTAACATTGTACCTTTTCCCAGTCTGAGGCCACCAAGCTCTCTGGGCTCAGTTTTGCCTTTTTCTTAGGTCTCATTATTTCTGGCGTTGCAGGAAAAGGTCTCTTGACTGGGGGAGGGGAGAGGGGAGCAGTGAGGATGTGGGGTCCCACGTCCTTCAGTGGGAGGTGACGGACTGGGCTCCATTCTGGCCACAGCAGAGTTAACGGGGGCTGTGAGGTCACCTCTGGCGCTGTTGTACACAGATGGTCCTTGTTACGCATTTGTGGTTTTGCTAGTTGGCAATTCTAGAGACACACCATTTTGTAGCTTTGGGGTGGATGAGGGCCTGGGGGAGCAGAGAGAGAGAACCCAAGATGGGCAGGCCGGGCTCTGAATTCCACTCTCCCCAGATCTTTAGTCTTGGAGAGGTTAGAGTGGTCATTTTCTGTATCTTACTTTTCCCAGTTGGGATGTTCCCAAAGACACCTCCTTCCTTCCTTTTCTCTCCTCTCCCTCCTGCAGGGACTGCAACAAGGCCATCTGGGGGACGGGGCCTGTGCATCTGTGTACCCATGTGAGTGTGAGTGTGTGTGTGTCTGAGAGTGACAGAAAGAGTGGGAGAGAGACTGAGACAGTGTGTTTTGGAGTTTTCAGTTATAACTCTCAACCACTTCTTCTGTGACCCTGAACAGCTCCAGAACCAGCTTTCTGCAAGCCTCAGTCCCCTGATCTACCAAGTGGACAAAGACTTGTAGTTCTGCCCGCCATGGACAATATATTTAGCAATCCCCTTGGGGTGGGTGTGGACCAGGCAGAGTGCTGGAGTAGGGTTCTGGGGGCCCCTGCTGTTTGCCAGGTGTTAACCATTTCCTTGCTGGGGATCCAGAAAGTCCCAGGGGAGGGAATGGGCTGCCCAGAGAGGCAGCATCTCTTTATCAACCTGTAAGCGATAGTTTTTAGTATTTTACCAACACAGCAATCAAGCTGGTGCAAACTGGCTGGTGTGCAGCTGGCCAGCGGGCAGCCGGCCAGCCCTGTGCCTGCACAGCATCTCTCTCATGCCCACCCTCCCCTCTCTCCCCACCCCAGCCTTGTTCACCATGGGTGGCAACGCCGATGGACAGCCCTGCAAGTTCCCGTTCCGCTTCCAGGGCAAATCCTACGACAGCTGCACGACCGAGGGCCGCACCGATGGCTACCGCTGGTGCGGCACCACGGAGGACTATGACCGCGACAAGAAGTATGGCTTCTGCCCTGAGACCGGTAGGTGTCACTGCCTCTTCCTGCCCTGTGGGCCCAGCACCTGACGTCTGACAGAAAACCCAGAGTCCTCCAGCCCTTCTTTCCCGAGGACCGGGGTGGTGGTCAGAGGACTGCCACTGGGACAGCCTGGACGCTGAAATCAGAGCAGACATCGGGCACCAATGGCCGGTTCAGCAGAATTGGTGATGCCTAAATGTCAGGCCTGCCTGGGATCCTCTGACTGACCCATACCCCTTTTCTCCCGTCTTCCTGACTGGAGTTTCTCTCACCTCCTCTCTGACCTTGCAGCCTCTCTTTCTCGCCCTTCTAGTCTGTATCGCTACCCCCCCCCCCCCTTTTTTTTTGGAGACAGAATCTCACTCTCTTGTCCCATTTTATTTATTTATTTATGTAGACACAGAGTCTCACTCTGCTGCCACTTTAGAGTGCTGTAGCATCATAGCTCACAGCAGTCTCAAACTCCTGGGCTCCAGCATTCCTCCTGCCTCAGCCTCCCAAGTAGCAGGGACTATAGGCTCTTGCCAGGAAGCTCGGCTAGATTTTTTCTATGTTTAGTACAGATGGAGTCTCACTCTTGCTCGAGTTGGTCTTGAACTTCTGAGCTCAAGCAATCTATACACCTTGGCCTCCCAGAGTGCTAGGATTACAGGCATGAGCTTACCACTCCCAGCCTGTGTCTCCACCATTTAGTCTCTGTTTTTCATTAAGAGCTCCCTCCTTCCCTCCTTCTCTCATCCCTCCCTCCATTCTTCCTTCCTTCAATATGCACGTGCTTGGTACAACAGACACAGCCACTGGTGTCCTCAGGACCGGCCTGTTGGGACTCCCAGTCTAGGGAAGTGTGCTGGTGCCCCCAGCTCTGCCCAGCCCCCCTTGCCTCTGGTCCTGCAGCCCCATGCATGGGAGGCTAATTATAGCTCTGAATCTGGCTGCCTGGGTTTGAGTCTCAGCTCTGATATTTCCTAGCAATAATAGCTCAGGCAAGTTTCCTAATCAAGAGCTAGCTCCAGTTTCCCAATCCATGAAATGGGGGCAGTGTTCACTCCCTACTGCTTGGGGTTGTTAGGGGGGTGGTCTGAGATTTGCATGAAGCATGTGATACAGTGGCTGGAACTGATGTAAGTGTGATTTGTTAATGTCGGTGTCATGTTGTGGTTTCCTGGGGGTGGCCTCAGACTCTCCGCTGGCCCTTGACCCATGTCCCGAACTCCACAGCCATGTCCACTGTTGGCGGGAACTCCGAAGGTTCCCCCTGTGTCTTCCCCTTCACCTTCCTGGGTAACAAGTATGAGAGCTGCACCAGTGCCGGCCGCAGCGATGGCAAGATGTGGTGTGCGACCACAGCCAGCTACGATGACGACCGCAAGTGGGGCTTCTGCCCTGACCAAGGTACGAGTCCCTGGCCATTGGGCAGAGACACTGGGCATCACTCCCACCCCTACACCCAGGCTAGAAACCTTCCTAAGACCCCACCCACCTCAAGCATAGACACTGCCCCTCAGACACCCACCTACCCTGGTGGGAACACTGCACCTCCTCCCAGCCTGGCCTGCCTGGGTGGAGATGACGCCTGTCCAGGTGGAGATACAGCCTCCAAAACTAGACCCTGTTCACACCAGCAGCCACCTCTTGGGTGGAAATCGACACACGTGAGGACATGGTACCTGCCCTTCCTTTCTTTCTCAGCCACCCTCTGGGTAGGGCTGTTACTACTAAAAAGTGAATTCTACGCCCACAGCCAGGTTCCTCTGCCCTGGAGAGATGATTCTCCTGGGAGACATTCCCACCCCAACAAAGAGAGGCCTTTAGGGAGTTGGGGGCAGTAGATGAGAGGAAAAAAGAAGTAGTTTTTGCTCTAACTTGACAGTCCACACAGCCTGGGGGACCCCCAGAGCCCTGCCTGCCCCATGGGCACCGTCCTTTACCAAGTACAGGGCAGGCCTCGTCAGAGCTTAGGTGCTGAGGACACAGCCATTCGGGACAGGTCTCTGCCCTCCAAGACTCATGGGCTAAGGTAGGAGAGTGCCCTTACTGGGTTCAGTATGAGGAGCAGGGTACTTAGAGCACTGTGCCCATTTTAGTTGTGAGGGTCCAGGGTCCAGAGTCATTGGGCTCAAAGCTCCCTGATGGCTCATGGTGGCCAGCTGAGCGGGCTGCTCCAGAGCCTGCCAGAAATAGGCCAGGCTCTGCTTAAGTTACTCTTATTCTTTTTACTCACAATGAGATGATACTTGGCAAAGCCAGCTGATGGAAGCTGAGCAAAGGAGATTCTCTTTCCCTTGCTGAACTCTGAGCTAGGGCATATCCTGATTTTAGCTTCTCTCTCCAGCATTCTGCCTATAGGTGGGGTCTCTGTCTGCCTGAGTGGCTCATCTGGGGTGAATATCAGTTGCCTAGAGCTGCTATGACAAAATGTCTACAACCAGTGTACCAGTGGAGCCATGTTCCCTCTGCAAGCCGCATCACTCCTGTCCCTGCCCCTGTCATGATGTGGCCTTTCCCCCTCTGTGCCTGTGCCTGTGTGTCCTTTCTTTTCTTATAAGGACACAGCCAAACTGAATTCAGAGCCCACTCTACTCCAGTATGACCTTATTTAAATATATCTGCAAAGACCCTATTTCCAAATAAAGTCACATCCACGGGTTCCCAGGTTTAGGCCTTGAAAAAAATCTTTTGTGGGGGAAGCGCATTTAACCCACAACAGTGATGTGGAGTTTGCTCACTGTCTGTGGCTGAGCCTGGGACCCACTCCAAGAAGGAATGGTTTCTGCTGCTTTCCCTGGGGCAAAAATGGTGGTGCCACAGGGCCAGCCTCTCCTGACCCTCTTTCCTCTCTCTGCAGAGACCCCAAGGAATAGGTTTTGACCTGGGCTCTGTTGATAAACACAAAAAACCAGGAAGCATGATTTTCTTACAAATGGACATTTACATAGAGGATTTGCAGATGGTCACCTGTCCTCCTCTAAAGCACACCCGCAGTGGACACTGGAAAGGGACAAGAGGACTTTGGATGACCCTACTTGGAAGTGATAGGCATAGTGTTTTAATCCTAGAATTTCTACAGAAAGAAAACTCAATACTTGCCACTTCCAGGGCTGTCAGCCCCCCTGTGGGGATGTCCTCAAAAGTCTCCATCCCTGTGCCAGGTCCTGACTCCCTTGTCATTTCTCTCCCCTGCCTCGTGGCCCTCAGGGTACAGCCTGTTCCTCGTGGCAGCCCATGAATTTGGCCACGCCATGGGGCTGGAGCACTCCCAGGACCCTGGGGCCTTGATGGCACCCATCTACACCTACACCAAGAACTTCCGTCTATCCCAAGATGACATCAAGGGCATTCAGGAACTCTACGGTAACTCTTAGCTTGGGGCCTCTGGGTGTGGTCTGGGGAGGCCATGCACCCTGGGATGGAGGCCCAGTGGGTGGAGCCAGCAAGGGTCCAGCTGTCCAGGACTGCCAGAGACAAGGATGGGAGCCAGGAGTGTGTACCCAATTCTGGGGAGTTGGAGCAAGCCTCCACGGGGACATTGGAATAACCCTTTCCTTCCAGACAACACTAGCATCCATGTCACTCCTGGTTCTCCATTTCTAAGGCTCTCCATTTTCTAGATGAATAAACCAAGCCAGAGAAAGGTAATCTTTCTGGTCCAAGGTCACAGCGGTTTCAGCAACCAAGTGGAATTGAGGGTCTAGGAGAGTTAGCTAAGTATAGGGCAGAATTTTCCATTGTGTGGAATGACCATAATGATGCAGGGATAGAAGTTTCTACTGCTCATAATGTGTTTTTATTTTGCTACATAATAGAAACATTACAACTAGGGCCAAAAGCCAGTGATTTATTTATCATTTAGTGCTTACAGTGAGGCTGGAGTTTAAAGTCAGTCCAGTATTTGTTTTTTTAAATTGAATATTTAACGGTTCTGGTGGTACCTGGACCAGGCCAAAGTAGAGTGAGCTGTGCTTGAGTGATAAGGCTTTGGGAACACTGGGCTCGAGAGAGAACCCGAGATCTGGAGTGATAGGTGCCTTATTCAAGTGTGGCCTCCGTGGCTCACCAGCTGTAGGACATTGAACGAGCCTTTACGCATCTGGACTCAGTTTCCACCTTTCTCTGAAAGGTGGCTGGTAACATGAGGAGTGAAGGTATTAACCCTTGAGAAAGGGCTGCATCTCCAGTGCCGGACACAAGTAGCTTCCTGGCTACCTTGGTTGTAAGAATCTGAACTTTGGGTTTGAATCCTCAGCCTTTCTGGGCATCAGTTTTCTCAGCTATAAAATGGTATAATAATGCTACCTGTCACCCCAGGATATGGAGGACTAATTTTGATGGTGTCAGTGAAGAGTATATATAAAGTACAAAGGGCCATGGATTCTGGTTTTCCCTAGTCCAGGTAGCTTGCCTTTATCTTAATGGGCTTACACTGAGGCCAGAATGCTACTCCGTGGGACCCTTAGCAGGTGGGATGGGCAGCCCTCTGGGCTCAGCCTGGAGAGGAAAACCCCTCGAGGTGGGGAGAGTCTGAGGTCGGGTGTCTTCCCCCAGGGGCCTCCCCTGACACTGACATTGACACTGGTACTGGCCCCACCCCCACGCTGGGACCTGTCACTCCTGAGATCTGCAAACAGGACATTGTCTTCGATGGCATCGCTCAGATCCGTGGTGAGATCTTCTTCTTCAAGGATCGGTGAGTGCCAGAGCTCATCCCTTTCTTGCTCGCCGTCCCCGTCCTCTGCCCTTACCTTGTTATTCTCATGTCCCCACCCCTTGCTGAGGACTCTATTGTCGACTTCACAATACTTGTATTAGACAGTGTTTGCTCCACACCACGCAACCTCCAGATCTCAGTGGTTTAATACTCAGGCATTTCCCTGGCGCCTTCAAAATCTGTGGGCCTACTAAGTGTGTTGGGTCCTGGCTGAAGTTGGCATTCAGGTACACTCTGCATGTCATCCGTTTCCCTGGGATTGGTGGCTACTCTTGGCAGATGACAG
Organism: Loris lydekkerianus; assembly: GCA_963574355.1. NCBI lineage: Eukaryota > Metazoa > Chordata > Mammalia > Primates > Lorisidae > Loris > Loris lydekkerianus. The sequence continues at coordinate 15,401 of CAUYPK010078854.1, read as the reverse complement.
GGTGCAAGAGGCTGAATCAAATCACAAGCATATTTAAAGCTCCCACTCACATGTTCAACCCCGACACCTACCCTCGAGGAGGGACTGCAGAGTCATAGGCCAGCACATGTGTGTTTAATTCTAAAATACACCATGACTCCCTGCTAACAGTACAATCTGTACAGACATCAACCTTTTGGGGAGAGCAAGGGTTATACCAGTTGTGATGTAATGGCATGAACTTGGGAAAGAGGAAAATAAGGGATGTTTTGGAGTTACCGGAAGACCATTATCTGCTTATTTTAATCACGTGTATCTATTTCCAATTATTTTTCCTTGGTGGGGATATTCCATTTCCTTCCCCATGTCGTTTTTCCTTAGTCTCCCCTTTCATTTGTGCGGAATTTAGATAAATCCATCAAGGTGGTGGCTGCTTTTTATGTCACCTCGTGTGCCTGGATCACATTTGCTTTTGTCATGGCTGTGATTGTTGTTAGTGCCACCGTATCATTTTAATGCTAGATCTTCTGTAAAACTAATTATTTTCATACCAGTTTTGCTTAGGAAGTTGGATTACAACCCATAGAACACACATGAATAATAGAATTTCAGTCTTATGCTTAGGAAATACATAGTTTATATACAGTGAAGAAATGGTCATTACACAACAGAAAGCATGAACTTTAAGCGTGTTTGTGGAAGGTAGGAAGGTTTACCCCACTCCGTCCTCTCCTGATCTCTGGTTGATATCTTACAAAAATTCTTACTATTAAAGCTTTCCCTCTTTGGCTTAAGGTGATAATTTCAATTCTTGTGCCTTCGTAGGACCATAATATATTTATCTCAGCAGATCAGTTCTGTTAAAATAATACTGATGAATGAACGGAAAAATAATTAATTTAATTTAATAAGGATGAAAGGAAGAAATGGGAACGATAATTCTGTTTCTGACAGTCCTTCTGTGGCCCCTAATGGGCAAATTGCTCTGTGTGTGACTGTGAGTGACCACTGGGTGGAGAGAAGCGATATCCTTCATGCTATCGATAAAGGCTCAGTTGACCAAGGGATGAGATTCACCCTAATTTCAGAGACCCCTGGAGAAGGGCAGGCAGTGTCTAGGACCTCCTGAAAAGACCCATCTATCTATCTGTCTGTCCACGTCCATCCGTCCACCCGTCGCTGCCTCCATCCTTCCATCATCCATCCAGACACACACAACTACACTCATCTTTTCACCATTCATCTGTCCACTCACCAGATGACCCCATCATTCACTGCCCATTGTCCATCCATCCATCATCTATTACTTATCCGTCTACCATCCATCTGTTCTTTCATTCATTTTTAGAGTATAGTTGTTGAGAAAACAGATTGTGGAGTCAGATTGTGAGGGTTAGAATTCTGGACCTGCTACTTAAGGTTAATGTGATCATGGGCGAGTTAATTAAGTATCTTCCTTGTACCTTGGTTTCTTCTATAAGATGGGGCTATTTTCCCACCACCTTCATAGAGCTGTTGTCAGGATTAGGTGAACTTGGTGAACTTGCTGAGGGCAATGCTTGACAAAGAGTAAATGAATTCAATCATATTAGCTGTTATTATTGACAAATAATTACTTGAAATCTGCTTTGCTAGGTTTAAATAGGTGGGAGAGGGAGGCCGAGAGGCTACTTGCCATTTAGATCAGTGTTCTCAAAGAGAGGTACCCGGGCTTTCTACCCCAGACCCACCTAGAGTGTGGATATTAAAATTGTGGATTTTTGCTCCCAGCCCCAGACCCTCTGACGGGAATTTCTGGAGGTGCGCCTTGGGAATCTGCATTTTAGCAAACTCACCCAATAATTCTGATGCACATTAAAGTTTGTACATCACCAGTCTGGGCTGGGAAACAGGCATAGGGACTGACAGTGATATCTGGCAGAATGAAAGAGCCATCGGCTAAATGTTTGTGTGGGCACATCCCAATCAAGGATTGCTGCACAGATGAGGCAGCATTTGAGCAGAGGGTTTAAAGGACAAACAAGATTCCGGTGGATGGTAATGAGATGACAGGTGGGGAGGGTGTTTGAGACTGGAAACTGCCAAGCAAACCATAGAGATGTGACAGTTCCTAGCTTAGACCAGAGGAACAGAGAGCATGGCAAGGGTAGATGTTTCAGAAACTTTCAGGAAGGACTTTCTCTGTTGTGGATACCGGATCAGGCACTAGGGTTCAGGTTCCCTGCCCCTCACAAGGTCTGGTGGCCGGCAGGGAGATGCCCGAAATGTGATGAGAAACAAGACTCAGAATGCAATGAAAAATCCAGTTCCATCAGGCCTCCAATGTCAAGCCAAGATGTGGAAGAGCATTTATCAATGCTGCCTGCAGTTCCCAACACAGGGGTCAGCAGTGTCCTTTGCCTGGAGCACTTCCTACCCAGGAAGCCCTGACCATATGCAGATCTGAGGGTGCAGAGGCCCAGGCTGGAACCATCACTGGCCTGCCACATCACAAGTCCTTCCAAAAGGAAGTTGATGAGTGTTCAATGGGCTCATTAAAATAATCAACAAATATTGAAGCATTCTGATCCTGTGCAAAAGTTGATGCTAGCCCTGGGGGACTAAGAAAGATAAAATTGCAGGGTGATTTAGCTCAGAGTTTGGAGTCAGATATGGATTTGAATCTTAGTGATAACTAGTTTATTTAGTCATTTACTAAATGACTAAAGCTTAACCTCTCTGAACTTCATTTGCCAAAGAAAGATTATGAAACCCTCCTGGACGAGGTTTGGCTGCAAATAATGGAGACACCGTACTGCCGACACCAAACTCAACCCAGTTCAACAGTGGGGAGAAATTATTGTCACATGGTATAAATTCCAGGAGTAGGACTGCCTGCAGGGACGGAGAGAGGGTCAATGACTTAATGTCTTTGTCCACTGACAACCTCTGGACTGATTTCCTCATGGGGCTGGGTGCCCTCATGGTCACAAAGTGGCTGCCAGGGGCAATTTGGGACTATAGCACCTGCCCACACCTAGAAGGAGAGAGTGAAAGACACACACGCGCACACACACACACACACACACACACTCCTCCAGAAGTGAAATACAAGTCTATTTGTTTAACTTTGTTGTAAGTGTAAGTCTTATGGCAACTTCTGACTCTTATTGTTGACAAAGAATGCTAAGCTCTGACTGGTTTAGACCAGTAATTCTCAAACTTCAGCATGCATCAGAATCATCTAGAAGACTTGTTAAAATACAGATTCTAGCTCCAAGCTCAGAGTCTGATCTGTAGCTCTTACGAAGGACCCAGTAATTTGCATTCCCAACAAGTCTCACGTGATGCTGAGGCTGCTCGTCTGGGACATTTTGAGAACCAGTGGCTTAGACTAATCAGTATTTACTCCAAAAATGGGGATTGCAGACACAGGGTAGGAGGAGTGACGGGTGGGTCATAAATGTGGACTTTTGCGAGGAAGGATGATGCAGAAGTAGATAATAGTTGCTAAGTAGATCACCAGGAGTACATGTCATCTTAGAATATTGTGAGAATTAAATTATAAGATGCATAAAGTGCTTGGTACTCAGTAGGTCCTCAATAAGTGTCAGGTCTTCCTCTTGCCAAAGTGCATGAATCCATTCCATTTCAATGCCATAAATGCTTTTGAGTGTCATCAGCTTCTGCCTCAATTGCCATGTGATTAACTAGGGGAGATAATAAGACAAATACACACACACTACTGTTCCAGGCACTCTGTGGTGATGACTTTGGGAGGCTTAAAGGAGGGAGAACATGGTGTGGACAGAGGTAGTCAGGGAAGGCTCCCTGGAGGAGGCGGTGGGGGTGGGTGGAAAGGGACAGAATGCATCTTGCAGAAGGAAACTGTCCATTCTCCAACCTTCCTTTGATCTTACCTCCCCTTCCCATCCCTGGGATGATTCTGGGTGGGCTTGGGAGACGCATGTGGTTGGAGCTGCAGAGTGACTGAAGGTGTGGTTTCCTGTGTCCCCTGCCCGCCCCCAGGTTCATTTGGCGGACAGTGACACCACGTGACAAGCCCATGGGGCCCCTGCTGGTGGCCACTTTCTGGCCAGAACTCCCGGAAAAGATCGATGCTGTATATGAGGCCCCACAGGAGGAGAAGGCTGTGTTCTTTGCAGGTGTGTGGGAAGCATCCTGCCCCTGTCCTCAGCTCCCTGGGGGCGTTGGAACAGGGTTCTGGCCAGGCCAGGCTCACTCCTCTCCCTAAGCACAGTTCCTGTGCGGGCATGGGTGCTCTCTTTTATGCATATGTCCCTTCAAGTTCATCCCAAAGAATGGGATTCCTTTGGGAGATGGGTTTAGACACCCAACATCAAGTAGCGTAAACCCGTAGAATGAACATTCTATTTTCTTTTAATTCTTCTTCAATCCTCCTGATTCCCTTTTGTAGAAGAAAAAAAAATCTCAGTTTAATATTGGTGTCTCTCTAATACCATGCTAAAGCCTTAGGCAGGTTTTGTTTAGAATTTTTAATAAATGAATTTGTTTTTATTTTTAATTTTAAGCATGGAGTTATTTTAACAGAGGTTAGTTAGTTATGATACGGTGGCATTTCAAACCAAGACCCAAATGGATTACATGATAGATAGATGGTATTTTAGACAACCAAGACATTTTGAACAATAAATTTAGTTTTTAAGGATTTGAAAATGAATTCGCCAAAAGCAAAATATTAAGTAAATCATAATAGAAGGACTCTTTAGAAGTGGTAAAAATTGTAAAAGGAGGTTTATTATGGCTGAAGTTTGGGAAGCCTGGCTCATTCAATACTGATTTGAGCATCTACCAAGGGCTGGGGTTTGCCAGGCCCTGGGCGTACAGCCTCTGCCCTCATATTGCTTGTAGACTATTCCAGGAGAGGACAGGCTGTTAGAAGGGAGAGCAGACAGGGCTGTGATTGGAGGATCCAGGGGTCCCTGCCCTGGCCTGAGGGATCACAGGAAAGGCTCCCTAGAGGAGACACAGACTCTGCCAAGACTGTGGGGACTAAATGCCCCACCTGCCCAGCTGCCATCTGCTCCATCCCGTAGTAATAACAGGACACATCTGTGCAAACAGGAAAAGATGCCTCTTTCTGGCAGGCATGGCCCCTGTGTGACTTGGTGAGCAGAGTGTTGGCTGACCTATTGTTCACTGGCCTCCTTGGCTGGTCACCTTCTATACTCAATTTCTAAAACCCTATGTGTTAGCTCTGATTCTAATTCTTCAGGAACCCAAAAGTGAGCAGAAAGCTGGACCCTATTGAGAATGTTCCCAGGGGCGCACTGGCAGCCAAGTGACAGGAGGAACAGGCTGGCCTGGGGGATTTTAATATCAGCCACCAACATGCCCTTTGCTTCCACTCCAGGGAATGAATACTGGGTCTACTCTGCCAGCACCCTGGAGCGAGGGTACCCCAAACCTCTGACCAGCCTGGGATTGCCCCCTGAGGTCCAGCGAGTGGATGCTGCTTTTAACTGGAGCAAGAACAAGAAGACATACATCTTTGCTGGAGACAAATTCTGGAGGTGACAGGGGGCGAGAGCGAGCTAGCAGCACATCCAGCCGCTGGAGTAGGGAAGACATACAGAGGCATTGTGCTTCCTGGGTCAAGTTCAGAGGTTGCTGGGCCATGGATGTGCACTCTTGGGTTTTTAACCTATCAGGGCTGCACTTGAGAGAAATCACCATTGCTGGTAAAATTGGGGCCAGTATCCCCTTTCCCTTTTTGGAAGTCTTTTGATTGGGCCTTTGTCTAGTCTGGATCCTCACATTCGGTGGTAATAGTGATACAGAATAGCTGCTACTACTGACGTCGTGTGCCAGACACTATCCCAAGGGCTCTGGGAGGTGGCATTATTATTATTATTCTCATTTTACACATGAAGAAACTTGAGTTCAGAAAGGTTGAGTGACCGACTTAAGGTCACACAGCCAGGTAGTGACAGGTTGCAATTTGAACCATTCTGGCTGCCAGAGAACATGCTTGTCTTCACTGTCCTATACCATACTATACCCCGGGTAGGGGGGTGCCAAGAGATGGGGGTGGCAGAAGCAGAGAAAGGAGGGAGCAAAATATGAAGGACACTGACAGGTCCTTCAGGGTACACCAGCCGTCCACAGGAACCGTCTTTTGAATCAGGCTCTGGGAAGCAGCAGACACCTGCTGGAACATTCACATAGGCCCAGGGGCCGTGGGCGCAGATGGGCAGGGGAGAAGCCGGGAAGCAGCCAGTTCTCTGCGCCGGGTCATCTGCAGGGAAGGGTCCAGTTCTGAGAGGCCATGGTCAGGGCTAAAGGACCGAGGAGTTCAATATCCAGTAATGGTCAGTGAGAAGCAGTTTAAACCTCCAGAGATTGATTATAATTTTTCACACTGTCCAGGTAAGGAAACTGAAGTTCAAAGACATTAAGTAACTTGTCCAAATTATTTGTATGTAAACAAGTTGGCACAGAACCAGGATTATCATTCCTTCTGCTGTCTTCTGACCCAGTCCCCCTCCACTCTATCCCCTGTGTCATTTGGTCAATGGGGTGGCCACAGAGGTTTGAGGGTGCCTTTCATCCCCTCCTCCCCAGTGTTCCCACATTCCTTCTGTGGGTGCCACTGCACTGGGGCTCTCTACCCAAGAGCTACTCAGAGGGCACCCCCTGGGCCCTTTGCCATTCCTAAGCAGCCGTATTTCCTCCCTAAGGCCTCTCCATTCTCCCCACCGCCCTGCCCCCAGCCACCCTGTGCCAGACGCTGTTTCTATCCCAAGCCTGCCCATGTCAGGGTGGAATTCCAGACATATTGCTAAGACACTTAGCAACCTAAGCTGATTGATATCTCAGCCTCAATAAGAAAAACAGTCAGGCAGGAAACCACGGAGCAGGCTTTCTACCCACAGCTCCGAACACTCCCAGGCAGGCAGCAAATGGCAGCTCAGCATTGCAGGAGCGTCTGAATCTGTGAATCTTAGCATTGTGCCTAGTGAGCAGCACAGATCACAGACACATGAACCTTAGAGGCGTAAAGCCCTGGTGTCTGTGGATCCTGGTGTTGGAAGGACGTTACCATCACTTTCCCATGCACTTTGCATATGTAAACACACAAGAACAGACGTGTCCATATATGAATGTTGTACACACACACTGACGTGCAGGCTGTGGCAGCGCCTTGCTGGGTTTTCAGGCAGACTTACCTGCTCGACAACAAGCTCACCTCCAAAAGCCAGAGCCAGGATGGACAGCCCGCTCTGCCCAGGAACCTTCCTGAGACTTCTCTAAAGGGACCAGAGCTGGAGGACCCATCAGAGGCTGCACTGGGCTTCCAAAGGAGATAGATCTGTCTCCCAGGAAAGGTGTTTAATGAGCTTGTGTCCCTGGCCCGGGGTGGAGTCTGTAGAGGCCTCAGAGGCCCCTTTGCTGGAGAAGGAGAGAGAGATGGTTTGGGACAGAGGATGAGCACTGCCTCCCGCGTGCCAGGGACTGCTTGATCCCTGCTTTTAGAAGCTTCCACTAATCCCACAAATATCCGTTCACCATTTCCTACGTGCCCGGCACTTAGCTAGGTCCTGGGGAGACAGTGATGAAGGAATAATCCCTCTATGCCCTCATGGAGCTTGTAGTAGAGCAAGGAAAAGAAATGTAAACACAGCTGACTCAAATAATGGTGGCTTCCGGTACAGGGGACTGTGGCACATCCAGGCCTGAGGCTGTGCTCATCACCTATATGTCTTGCTTTTGGTACATACTATTATTAACCCCTTCCTTCAGGTATGGAAACTGAGGCTGAAGGGGCTCAAGGATACAGATATGGACAAAATGTGGGTGTTTTGAACACCTGCTGTTCCCTGCAGCTCCACAACCATAGGTTATGATGGAGACCTTTCAAAATAGTGAGCCTTTTATTCTCCTGAATGAAAAGAACTTGGAAGCAAATTAGCTCACTGTCTAAGCCTCGGTTCCCTCATCTGTACACCTGAGTTGATTCCTGTCCTCCCCACCTTCAGTGGGTAGAAAGAGAAATAAATGAGGCCAAGGTCAAGCTTGGGACACATCTCTGAGCTGTCATAACCTTAGGGAATCTAGTTTGAGGGGTGAGGGGAGGTGACAAGGATGGGAGTGTTGGGGTTTTGAGCTCGGGACCTTGCTGTTGATGACCCAGTCATCAGAGGACATGTAAGAATAGTCTTATGATGCGGCTGAGATTAAGGAAGGCTTTGCTGGCAGTTTGGGGGGTGATGGGGTGGGGTGGGGAGGGCCTCTACAGAGGTGGAGGTGGTCAGGCTGGCTGTGGGGAAGAAGAGGGTCTGCTGAAAGGCATGCAGAGGGAGGTGCCGCAGAAAAAAGCTTGGCTTTCACCTGGACAGCATTCAAACATAGATCGCTCTAGAAAATTAGTTCCACAGGGTAAGACTTGATCTTGTTTACTGAGATATCCACAGGCACACAGTGGGTGCCCGTTAAATATTTATAGAATAATGAAGTGGAGAAGAAAAGTAATCAAAACATGATAGCATTTGAAAAGTTCTCCAAAAAATTAAGGAAAGACAGGGAGAAGAACATGCCAACGAATGCCCTGTGTGTTTACCCTAATAAGGCAGGGCCCAGAATAATGCCGCACCCAGCGAGCGGTGGCCGGAACTCAGCTGGCAGGTCATCCACCCTCTGACTAACAGGCCTTGGGCTCACATGCACCACCTTGCTCATTACCCTACTGCTCCAGGCTTGACAGATACAGGTTGGTATCTTGACCTGACACAAGACAAAGCAGGAAATTGTCAGAGCCACACAATGAAAGAAGGACGGGGCAGGTACCCATTCCAGGCCACTTCCTGGGGTGCTCCCCAGATGGGAGTGGGGGCTGTTTGTAAAGGAACTAATATTAGGTACCTGCTCATAATTTAGCAGACATGGGAATAGATGTTTTGCCTGGGTTATTTTATTTAATATATATTCAGTTAAATAAACTATAACCCAGTTTTACAGCTGGTAAACTGAGGCTCAGAGAGAGATTTGCAGCCCTGGTACCAGATGGACCTGGGTTGGATTCCATAAGGAAGCTGGGAGTTTTAAGTTTTAAGACTCTGGTCTGTAAAATGCAATAACTGTGTCTTTCAGTAATAACTGTCTCTTAGGATTGTTGCAAGGATTAAATGAGAAAGTGTGTGGAAAGTGGTTAACACGCTGGTTGGCATGTAGTCAGCGCTTTATAAATGTTAGCAGTAATCACAAGATTGTTGTTATGGGACTGTTGGGAGTCATGTCATTAGTGAATAGTGGGGTTGAGCCTCAGAGCCGAGTTCTGACTCCATGGCCTCCCACTGCCTCCAGCTGCCTCCCTGCAGAGCTGGTTTCTCAGACCCACCCAGCTGGGCCCTCCTGCCCTGCTGGTTCACCATGTCCACTTCTTTACAGATACAATGAGGTAAAGAAGAAAATGGATCCTGGCTTCCCCAAGCTCATCGCAGATGCCTGGAACGCCATCCCAGACAACTTGGACGCTGTTGTGGACCTGCAGGGCAGTGGTGAGCCTTCTAGGCCTCTCTCCACTTTCTAGGACTCCCGCCCCTAGCTAGGGTTCAGCTCCCTAAAGCACACACTCCCTCATTATGCCAGGCAGGCATGTGGTGCCGGGAAAACAAACCAGCCCCTTCAGCCTGGTGCTGGGAAGGCATCCAGACCCCTGACCTCTGCTGCCTGGGCCCAGCTCCAGGAAGGAAGGCCTAGAAAGGCTCCTCACAGCTGCAGGGGCTGGAGCCAAGGCAGGTCAGGGGGCAGGCCTGGAGGGGGCAGGGGAAGGAACGTGGGCTCCTTGCCCTGGATTCATTCTGGGGTTTGATCCAGCCCTTTGGGGTTCTGCAGGAGGCCGTGCTTGGGATCGCCTCCTGTTAGCAGAAGGATGGCTCCATTTGAGAAAAGGCAAACTTTGTCATGCTCTGTTGTTCATGTGGCCAAGATCCCCTACTCAACCCGCTTTGCCCTGATCCCTCACTGAATGAAACACAAACCATATCAGCAAGGTATAGAGTTTAGAGTTGGGAAACCATATTCTTCAGGCGGCTTCTATGAACTCTCTAGGGCTCTAGAAATAAGTCCAATTTGGCTTTTTAGAAGAGATTTTAATTAAATTCCACAGAGGTTTTTTTTTTTTTTTTAATTGCCTACTATATAATAAGCACAGAGCTTTGTGACCTCTTGTGGCTAAACGTCTTATATGGCCAGAAAATGTGCTGTACAATCAGGTACTAGATTAAGGATTATCTTCAAGAATCTTCAAGAGTAAACATCTTTTAAGGACCTATGTGCTGGGATATTTTAAAAAGTAAATGAGATCTTGTATGTCTTGAGTCACAAATTCCAAAATCTCCAGGGGGCAGGCAGGCAGCATTCATGAATAAAGCAGGCAGTGGCAGACGATAGGGAAGGGAGGGATTTGTGGTGAACCAGCAAGCACATGGCTCATTTACAGGGACAGGTGCTTCTCAGTTTCTGATGATTAATGGCTTGCAGGAAAAAGGTCCCAGTGTTGTCAGATAGACTAATTATTTTCCTTATTTTAATTTATTTTATTAATTTTTTTTGAGACAGAGTTTCACTTTGTCGCCCTTGGTAGAGTGCATGGCATCATAGCTCACAGCAACCTCAAACTGGGGTTTTCAGTAATAACTGTGCCTTAGGATTATTGTAAGAATTGAATGAGAAAATTTCCAGAAGAGGAAATTTTAAAAGTCTGAACCTCTGTTTCCTGCAGAGCACAGGTGATATCTGTTGGAAAGCTCTGAGGTTCCAAAGTGAACAGCAAAGCAACAAGCAATTCTCCTGCCTCAGCCTCCGGAGTAGCCGGGACTACAGGCGCCCACCACAATACCCAGCTATTTTTAGAGTCAGAGTCTTGCCCTTGCTTAGGCTGGTCTCAAACTCCTGAGCTCAAGCAATCCATAGGCGTTGGCCTCCCAGAGTACTGGGATTACAGGTGTGAGCCACCGTGCCTGGATAATCTAGTTATTTTTAAAAGGAGTCAGAAATATGTATTTTCGTGTGACTTTTCCAGATGTTAACATCTTAGCAACTTACTCTGATTTAAAGACAAAACAAAACAACTTGTGTGAGTCAAATAAAACCCATCTGTGGGTTTGATAGGACTGGAAGCCTCTTGTTTTGCCATGTCTGGTATATGGAAAGTGCTTAGCTTGGTGCTTGTGCTAAGTGTTATTTTTATTTATTTATTTATTTTTTGTTTTATTGTTTTATTTGTTTTATTTTGTTTTATTGTTTTTGTTTTACTTGTTTTATTTATTTTTTTTTTTGGTTTGTTATTATTATTAATAGCATATATTATCTGATTAAATCCTGACCACAAACCTACAAAGTTGCTATCTTTACCCTCATCTTAGAGATGAGCTAGCAGAAACTAAGAGAGTTTATTTCTGCAGTTACTTCCCTTCCTCCAATCCCAGAGGGGTCTCTTCTGATTGAAAAGCTTCTCCCCAGGCCAGGCAGGGTGGCTCATGCCTGTAATCCCAACACTCTGGGAGGTGGAGGTGAGCGGATTGCTTGAGCTCACAGGTTCCAGACCAGCCTAAGCAAGAGCAAGACCCCATCTCTAAAAATAGCCAGGCGTTGTGGCGGGTGCCTGTAATCCCAACTACTTGGGAGGCTGAGGCAAGAGAATTGCTTGAGCCCAAGAGTAGGAGGTTGCTGTGAGCTATGACGCCAAGGCATTGTACCAAGGATGACAAAGTGAGATTCTGTCTGAAAAAATAAATAAATAATACTTCTTCCCTGTACCAGGCAGAACCTCAAAGCTCCCAGAACCTTCTGCGTGCCAAAAGTCAGACCTCTTTCTCTGTCCTAGGTCACAGCTACTTCTTCAAGGGTGCATATTACCTGAAGCTGGAGAACCAAAGTCTGAAGAGCGTGAAGTTTGGAAGCATCAAATCGGACTGGCTGGGCTGCTGAGCAGGCCCCAGCTATCCCAGGCCTTTCCTCTGCAATGCCTTCTGCACCCTGGGCCCTGAGCACCAGAGAGGGGCCTGCAGGGAGGGAAGGACCTGGCAGCCCAGCCCTCAGCTCTGTAGTTAACCAGCATTCTCTCTCCCATCTGGTAATTTAAGATACCAGGGAGTGTCTCGGCCCTGTGCCCAAGAATAGGTGCTGATTCGTACCTTTCCCAGGTGCCCTTCCCCCTCCAAACCTACCAACCCTCAGAGCCACTCCTAAAGAGATATTTTGATATTTTCAATGCAGCCCTACTTTGGGATGCCCTGGTGCTGCCACATTTTAGGCTCTTCTCTACAACCTTCTGTGGCTCACAGCACCCTTGGAGCCAATAGAGACAGATTCTCAAGAGGGCACTGGTGGCCCAACAGCTTGGCATAGGGCAGTGGGATAGGGGCATGGCCCGGTGGCCACCCTGGGTACTTTTCACTGCTGGCTGCCTTAGAATCTTCCCTACATTAGCAATTTGCTTGGTATGCACTTTGTCCTTTTCTTTTGGTCTTTTTCGTTTTCCACTTTGAAATTGCATTTCCTGACGGAAGGACTCAGGTTGTCTGAAGTCACTGCACAACACATCTCAGTCCACATAGTGACGGTTCCCTTGTTCACTCAATTTAGTATGTCCCTTCCCAGCTGCTTCCTCCACTGGATGGAGGACAGCCAAGCCATGGCTCCCGGCTCGGCCCTCCCTGCCTCTCCCTTCAACAGTTCCCCATGGGAAATGTCAACAAGTATGAATAAAGACACCAATTGAGTGGCAGTGTTTGCCATCTGTTTTAGCACAGACAAGTGCCGCGGCTCCCTCCAGAAGAGGAAATTTTAAAAGTCTGAACCTCTGTTTCCTGCAGAGCACAGGTGATATCTGTTGGAAAGCTCTGAGGTTCCAAAGTAAACAGCAAGAGAACCTCAGGGTGGGTGAGCTCCTGTCTCATCTGTTCCTCTGTCCTGTAGAAAGAGCCCTGAAGTAGCAGCAACTCTTAGTTGTGGGGTCTGTTCCCCATTCACTTTCTCTTTGAGTTTGTTCCTTCCTTAGCAATCAGCAATTCTAATGCTACCACTAATAATAACGAGAAACAACAATAACATCCCCTTCATTAAAATGCTTGTACCAGGCTCTTTACTCACATCAATTTAACGTTAACAACTACTCAAAGAGAAAGGCTATTACTAGTTGAGTCTTACTGATGAATAAACTGAGGAGTAGAGAGAAGTGACCTGCCCTGGGTTCTGTAGCTATTAGGTGACAACATGCATTAAGGCCAAAGGATGACCAAGAGAAGGAGGTTAGCCCTGAGCCCAGAGCCCCATCAGCAACTTTACCCTCCAGTACCTCCCAAGACTACCCCAAGTAAACACTCCTAGGAAAGAAGTAATATGCTTGCTTCTAAACACAGCTAGTGTTAATGGATTAGCTCCTTATTTCTCCTTCCTATCCGACTACCTCCCCTTAATCCCCTCCAATATAGAAAGTAATGGAGCCACTGCCCAAGAGAAACTTAAGGCCTGGGGTTTCTCAGAGGCCCCTTCTGACTTGGATAGTCCGATTGTGTATTGCTTTAGGCCTATCATGGTGGGGTGGAGGCATAGACAGAACTCCTTTCTAGAGGTGACCTCAGTGGACCTAAAGGCCTCTTATCTCTTTCCAGGATCTCCCCCCTGGCTCAGGTTCCTGAGAGTCCTGGAAACAACTTTCTGTGCAAGTGTATGACTAAAGAGCCTCAAGGGTCTGCCAGCCCCAGCTTGAAGACCTTCTAGGATGGGGAATCTTATATCATGGCTAGAACACAGTGTTCCATAACATAATTATGCCTAAAATATGCCATCTCTTGAGTGATTTTCTGTGACCATCATGTGTACATTATTTTGTTTAATCCTTACTCTAACCCTGTGGGGTAAAAGTTAATCTCCCATTCCTAGACAAGGAAACAAGCTCAAAGAGGTTAAGTGGCTAACTGAAGGCCACACATTTGTCTGGTAGCATTGGAAGATTGGGAGATTCAGTGCATATGTTTGGAGGAGCAGCAGTTCCAGGGCTCATACTTAAATTCTCACCCTGGCCTACTTGCTTGCTACAAGCAGGGTTGAGCGGCAAGGATGAGTTGTTTATGATTTCCACCTTTTAACTCCAGCCCCTCAGGGCTTGATCAACTGTTCCCAGGTCCTCTTCTCCCTCCTCCATCCCCCCATATAGGTCCATACAGGGCCTTGAACTTCCTCAGAGTGAAATGGAGCCAGAGCTCCATTTCCCTTTTCTGGGTCAGGTTCCTCATCTAGTGTGGAGGGCAACTTGCTCTTGCCTTCTCTAGTAAAAGGAGCTCAATTTTCCTCTGGAGAATGATCTTCCTCCATCAGTCCATATGTTTTGAGTGTGACAGATTCCACTCCTGCTACCAATTTCTGTATCAGGACTTTTTGGTTGAAACCAACAAATTGGCTTATGCAAAAACAAAACATACGCCAAGAATCAAACACCGGTAAACAACCCTACTCTGGAAATATTTATGCATTTAATGCATAAATAACAGTCCAGGGGAAGTGGTTTCTTCTAGTACTTCTGGATCCAGGTTCTGATTACCTGAGTTATGTTTATCTCCATTTTACAGAAGAAGGCATCTAAGGTTCACGGAGACAGCATTTTGGCCAACATTACAGCCAATAAAATGCATTGAAAATCCAGGTCTGCCTGACCCTGAGGCCTAAAACTCTGCCTAAAGCGCTTCTCAGGGAGTGTTAAGGATAAAGAACGGGGTCATTGCAAAGCCTTCACCTCCAAGGGGACGGGTTCTATCGCCAAAAGGGAGGAGCCAGATCCCTAAGGGGGCGGGACCAGGGCGGGGCAACAACGCCGCGTCTTGGTGACCCGCGCCTGCGCAGAGGTACCCCAGAGGCGCCTTTGGCTGGGACTCTGTGAGACTCCAGCTGGGTTTCGACCGTGGCGCTCTCCAGCGCGCTCCTCTTTGGTACCTTCTGTCGGGTCCCACGCCTGGCTCAGCCATGAGCCGGTGCGCTGAGGCGGCGGCGGTGGCTGCCACAGTCCCGGGCGCAGGCGTCGGCGACGCGGGGGTGCGGCCGTCCATGGTGCCGCGCCAGGCGTCCTTTTTCCCGCCGCCGGTGCCGAACCCGTTCGTGCAGCAGACGCAGATCGGCGCGGCCAGGCGGATCCAGGTGAGGGGCGTGGACCTCAGAGGGCGGCCGAGGGCGGCGTGGGTCTGACTCGGGAGGTGGTCTGAAAGGGGGCGTGGGTCTGACCGGGGAGGTGACATGAAGGGGGCGTGGGTCTGACCGTGGAGAGCGCCCGACGGGGGCGTGGGTCTGACTCGGGAGGTGATCTAAGGGGGGCTGTGTCTGACCAGGGAGGTGATCTAAGGGGGGGCTGTGTCTGACTGGGGAGGTGATCTAAGGGGGGCTGTGTCTGACTGGGGAGGTGATCT
>CAUYPK010078851.1:0-29794 GCA_963574355.1 Loris lydekkerianus | reverse complement strand
ATTGTAATTGTTTTGGGTATATATTTTTATTTTTGAAATTTACCAGTGGCTGCTGCATTTTCCACCTTGGCTTATACTCGAGTCACTAAGTTTTCCCAGTTTTTAGGGTAAAATTAAGGGGGTCAGCTTATACTCGGGTCAGTTTATACTCGAGTATATATGGTAACATTTTCAGCAGGTCAAACTATTTCTATAAATGAGGTGTTGGCCATTAATATTTAGTTAAAATACATCTCAGAGGCAACACATTTAATAGCAAGAAAACTGCCCCATGTACATCTTCTGTGGCCCACCTGATGGTAAACTGCAGCTTGATATTCTAATATGCATAATATGTATGTAAAGAGAAATTCATTCTCTCAAAGGCATAGCTGATTTGAATTATTTGTCCTGATCTGAATTATTTGTTCTTTAACTATGGAGAAGACTCTCTCAAGTCAGTGCTGAGAAGACCTGAGGTATCCTAGGGGTAGAGAGGAGAAAGCAGAACTATTAAAATGTTCATTAGCTCCACGAGGGATGAAGGGTATGCATTTGGGAGGCAGTTTGTGTCTCCATTACCCTGACATTTTTCTTTCTATGAGAAATAATAAGATGGAAATTATTGGCTCAAGGATCTAAGCAACTCAGAAAACCTCGTAAATTATCTATGCTACTTTCAGAGTAAAGATAACCCAGGAAGTTTGTTTTCTTGGCTTCTGTGGCTCCAGCTTTTTATGTGTGATTCCCTCCTCCGATCTCTCTAGATGCCGCCTTTCTTGTCTTTCCTGCCTCCATCTTCTTTGCTTGTCTTTATATGCTCCTTCCTGAGTCCTGTCTCCGCTCTTTCCCTGGTGGGATTTCATTTAGTCCCATGATATTAGCACCATCTATATGCAGATGGCCTCCCAAATGCAAATCTCCATTGACCTTAGCTGCAGGCTCATAAATCAGACTGTCTACTTAATGTCAAACTGCCTACCTGACTTGGATATCTAATGGGCCTCCTAAGTGGAAGGGGCCCCAAATGGAACTCCTTATTCTCTGCTTTTCACTCTCCCTAAACTGTTCTTCTCCTGGTCTCTTCCTTAGAAATGGCACCACCCTTTCCTGCTTTCTTGAGATAAAATCCTAAGATTCATTCCATTTTTTCTCATATGTCACACCAGTTTTATGTTTAAAATATATCCCCAATATGTTAGTTTCTTTTCATTTCTACAACTACCACCATCAGGTTAAACAATCAACTTCTCTCCCCAGACTGGGTGGTCTCTTGGCCATTATCACAGCTTCCATTTTTGTTCCACTCCAATCCTTTCTCCAAACAGCAGCCCAAATAAATGATGAATCAGGTCATATCACTTCTTAACATTGACCAATGACTTCTTACTGAATTTAGTATGAAATTCAGATCTCTTTCTTTCTATGGCCTTTAAGACCTTGCATGAGGTGACAATGCCCTTCCCCATCTCCCCTCTCTCTCTTGCTTTCTCTGTACCGCCCACACTGGCCTTCATTCAGTTACTGCATCACACCCAGTTTATCCCCACCTCGGATCTTTTGCACGTGTTATTCTTCCAGAGCTTCCATGTTCAAGCTTTCACATGGCTAGTTCATTCTCAATATTCAGGTTTCAGGTCAAATATTATTTTCATAGAGAGATTATATTCATGACAAGGAGATTATTGGTTTATTTCTTTTTCAGTCACTCTCATTTTACTCTTCTTCATCTTCTCATGGTATTTATCACTTACTGGGTACAAATTTTAAATGTCACATATTCAAAAAAGAAAAATAGATGAGACATGCTCTTATTTTTAAGACTAATTGGAGTAAACTAACTATTGTCATAAATGGTCTCGAATGTCAGTGTTTTTTTTTTTTTTTGTTTCTTTTACAGGTTGCCTCATGTGGGGTGGAGATGATGGGAGTGGGGGTGGGGACGGTGTGTCTGACCTGCTTCTACTTCCCGTCCACCCTGCTCCCTTCTGAGTGGTTGAAGACTTCTCTCTTGTCATCAGTCACTGAGGTCCTCACTCTGCCGTGCACTCTGTTCACCAGCTTTATACCAGTCCTCCAGCATCCACAGGTATTTTCTCAGTCGACTCTGGACCCTTTTTAATGGTCTCCCGTACCATTCTGTGCTGGTGGAGACTTGCGAGGGTGGCTGGAGGACATAATGTGAAGTTGTGAGAAATTCTCTGCTCTCAGCTTCCTGAGCCTGTTAGGAGCACTCTCTCAGCACAGAACCAAAATTTATTTTCAGGCAGGGGCCAGAAAGAACCACCTTTATTTTAAGGACCATTACCAATCATATTCTATCTTACTTTCATCTCCCAATTTTGAAGCTCTTTCCTTCACTTCAGACAGGCCTTTGATCTTCTCTCTGTGTGGTGGTGAGAAAGCTGACATCTCATCCATTCTATTTTGAAACTGTGTTTATGGGTAAACTCTCTGCCCTCTCCTTCTAGGCTTTGGCCTATAAATGTTCAAAGCCAAGCTTTTTAAAATTAAGCTAAACAAGGCAAAACAAAACATTTCCTCTTCAAATGTCTTCATTTTCAAGACTATTATATTTTCTATGAATGAAAAAAAAGTCTGCTTACACATTCAAAGCCACCGAGAGCAGTACCAATAAAAAGGGATTCTGCTGGGTGATGCCTATGGCTCAAAGGAGTAGGGCACCGGCCCTCCTATATACAGATGGTGGTGGGTTCAAACCTGGCCCCAGCCAAAAACTGCAAAAAAAAAAAAAAAAAAAAAAAAAGGGATTGCTGCTTCTTCAAGGGCATGAGAAGGGTGTGGAAATAGGGTTGGTTATGAAAATGAGAAACTTTAGTGAAGAACACAAAATATTATTTCTTCACCACATCTTGTTGTATATGAAATCTCTGTGAGAGCAAAGACTTCAACAGTCTTGTTTACTTATATACTTCTAGTGCCTTGAACAGTGATTGTGCAAGGTAATGTTTGTTAACTAAGAAACTTACAATTATTAATTACTCAATATTTGCTGAGTGAATAGATGTGGAGCTTTGGCCTTTTCCTGAAGCTCAGTGTAAGCGCAGACTTCTGTCTGCCTATCTCTTCCTATTTTTATTCCTTTTAAAATGACTTGAATGACCATAGTTTACGAAAACAGTTGTGCTGATATCTGAGGAGCTCTGAGAACATCCTCTTTAAACACTCTGTCATACAAATACTTTGTGTATTGTGTTTAAGTCCTTTTCTGAAGCAAGAGGCATCCATCTACCAGAGGATGCCCCTGCTAAGACAGACCTTTAGGGGGTCTCTTTTAATGATATGAACTGAAACAAAATGAGATTTTGTTATTTAGAAATGGAAATACTGTAATTCAAGAGGACGGAACTATAATGTACTCACGCTTTATTCTAGAACACATTTTCTTTACATTAACTTTTGTGGTATTAGAATAGTTTGGGCATGACTGTCATTGTACACAGATTAAAACAACTTAATAAATGACATTTTATATGCTTTAAAATGCTCTACAGATTTGGAAGGAGAAAGAAAAGAAAGAGAATGCACTTTCGTTAAATGCCCAATTTTGTGGCTCTTAGGCTTTGCTCCCAGGTCACTCTCAGACCCTGATGTGTGGCCTCCCCCTTCATTTCCAAGGCATCTCCCTGAGGGCCCTGACATATACCTGGCCTTCAAAAGCCAGCCGGATGCTTCCATTTCTCCTTTGCCTTGGTCATGCCATCTGCTCAGCCTGGGCTTTCTTCTATTTTAAGGCTTAGCCTAAATTCCACCTCCTCTTCCTTCCAGCAGAGCTAAGCGTTCCTTCCTGCTGTGTTATGTTTCTTATACCTTTGTTTAGCATGTATATCTTTCGGCCTTGTGTTTGAGTGGGTAGATGATATGGTTATCTTCTCTAGCCTGCCCGTCTCTGGTGACTCTCTGTATCTCTCATCAGACCTACCCCAGAGCTTTGCTCCCCACAGCATTCAGTATTAGGGTTTTTATTTCACAGACACTTATGTGTCTACCATGTTCCAGGCACTGGTCTGGGCCTTTACTATGGCTAGGTGGACAAAGCTCTCTGCTTGGGACAAAACACAAGTCCATTGCACATTATTATTTTCAATTAAATGGATTTGATTTTTAGTTCAATATTGCAAGACAGGTGGTTTCTCTTCTTTTTTATATTTTTAAAATTTCAGATGGCTATACTTTTGATTATATGTCATCCTGAGATTTATTCATATTTTTGCCCTGTTCTCACTGTTTAGAAGTGGAGCCAGTTTCTCTAGACACATGAACACATAGAGACACTTCTTCCAGCTTGGTGTGGAGGCAGTTTTGAAAGCATATGCAGTGAGAATAAGATGGAGTCAGTCAGGCTAGGGCTAACATGATGGCTGGTCTGGCCAGTTTAGGTCTGAAGTTGTTCTTACCTCTGTCTCCCATTCTTATTGCTTTGTAAATTTAGCTCCCACCCTATAGCAGCCTGTCTTGAGTAGTTTAGGTGGATTGATTTAGGAGATTAACTTTTGAATTGGAATATTGTAATAGGTCCCTGAGTTATGCTGATTATTATTTAAAATAAGGGTTAATGTGGTCCTTGCTTCGAACTTTTTTTTTTATTATTATTAAATCATAGCTGTGCACATTAATGCGATCATGGGGCACCATACACTGGTTTTATACACAGTTTGACACATTTTTCATCACACAGGTTTTATGTATAAAACTAATTTTGGAAATGGACAAACAGAACAGTCTTTTTTTTTCTTCTTCTTTTTTGAGACAGAGTCTTACTATGTCACCCTTGGTAGAGTGCTGTGGCATCACAGTTCACAACAACCTCTAACTCTTGGGCTTAAGATATTCTTGTGCTTTAGTCTCCCAAGTAGCTGGGACTACAGGCACCTGCCACAATGCCCAGCTAGTTTTTTGTTGCAGTTGTCATTGTTGTTTAGCAGGCCTAGACTGGGCTTGAGCCTGCCAGCACCGGCGTATGTGGCCGGTGCCCCAGCTGCTGGGCTATGGACGCTGACCCAACAGAACAGTCTTGAGGAGGCTACTCTCACTGTTCTCCAGAATCAGCCTTCAACAAAGTTTGGTGGCCCTATCCCTGTCTCTGCACATTGGCTGACAGTGACAAGCTTCTGGACCCTCTTTGTCTGGTAACATTTCAGGGCGGAATCTAAATAAGTGTTCACTCTCTGCCATCTTAGTTTGAATTGCTTTATCAGGCACAGAGTCCCTTTTGAAACATTTATTAATTGTGTTGAGCATCTTTTATGCACAAAGCACTGTGTCCAGTTCTTCTGCAATTTGGTTTTTACTCCTTTTATAGGAAGCAATATTTTCCCAAGTAGACATCACGGCTCTGGTTTTTGGAGGTGGTGGTGACTGGAGAGGCGAGGGCTCCTGGTCACAGCTGGTTAGTGGTGGGTAGAACTGGAATCCAGGACACGTGGCTTTCAGCCTAACATTCCTTTTACCAGTATTTTATTATTCCATTGTGCACTTCTCATTATGCCTGGCGTTTTGAAATAAAATGATAATTACAAACAGCAGATATCTGTGTATATGTTTACTACTATTAGAGGTCAATCTGAATTGAATTTTAATATTTCAATAAAAGTAATTTTACATTAAAAAATCAAGTAATGCCTTTTGTCTTATTGGTATTTACTCTTGGCATAAGTGAGCATAAAACTGTCCCCATTAAAGTGATTATTAATTTCCTGCCAAACTCAGCCATACTTTGACTGTATTAACTTCTTAGTTATGGAATTGATAGTTGCTGAAAGGAACAAACACTGAAATCTCAGCATTTCAACTGATAGGAGTTATTATTCACACAATAACAGTTTAGTGCATGTGTTCTGTGGGAGACCTTCCATGTGGTGATTCAGGGTCCCAGGTGTTTTGCTACCTTGTGGCTCTGCCATTTGGGGGAGTTTCAGAATCCTTTGTTTCTGCTGGTAAATGGAAAACAGAAAGGGTAGAAAATGTGTAGGAGATTTTTATAGGCCAGGTCTGGCACTGGAGTATATCGTGGCTCACAGTCCATTGTCCAGAAGTCTGTCATGTGGCCCTGCATTGAAGCAAGGGGGAGCCAGCCAGGGAATCTAGTCTCTGGCAGAGAATCTGGTCCCTGTCAACAATCTAGCTGGAGCTTGAATGGTGAAGTCAGGAAGATCTGGCTTCTCATGTCTCCAGCTTCTTTTTTTCCTTCCCTTTGTCTCCTTTTATGATCCTCCCCTCATTTCCTCCCTAGCCTGATGGGTACCCAGCCATCTGTCCTTCATCACAAACTGCTCTCAGTGAGGAAGTAGTGGCTGTACTGAAGTGTAAATGATGGATAAAGCTCCATGTAAGGCTGCCTGCATTTTAACAGAAGAAACCTCTGTTCGATATAAGTAAAAAAAAAAAAAAAAAAATGAAGTTCTAATGAGGCAATTCAAAGGCATGTGAAATATTTGGGGGAACAAGAAGCATGCAGTCCCCAAAATTAAACCACATGTTGGATCTGGCTGTCTTTCTGCACAGCCCAAAAAACAACAACAGGAGTCTTAAATTAGGAAATGATTTCTTTATTGTTTAATATAACTTGGAAATGTTCCATAAAGACAGGCTCTTAAAGGCTGAATTGTCCCCTCTCCCCAGCACTCCCCTCTTGTGTTGAAGCCTTAATTCCAAGTATGAATGTATTTGGAAATAGAGCTTTTACATAGGTGATGGAGTTAAAATGATGCCACCCCCAGGGTGAGTCCTACTCCAATATGACTGGCATACTTATAAGAAGAGGAAATTTGGACACACAGAGGAATACTAGTGGCACTTGTCCACAGAGACCATGTGAAGAGGCAGCAAGAGGGTGACCATCCGCCTTAGACCTTAGGAAACCAACCCTGCTGGCACCTTGATCTTGGACTTCCAGCTTTCAGATTGTGAAAAGGTAAATTCCTGATGTGTGAGCCACTCAGATGGTGGTGTTTTGTTGTGGCAGCCCCACACGGGTTCTACCATTTTGTATATAGGTCAATACTTTTAAGAATGAAAAGGGGCTATGAAGGGGATTGATGGTAAGAGAATCAGGGATTAGTGAAAATGCTTAACAATTTATAATAAATGCACTCTGTCATCTTCATAAGAAGCCAAAGGGGCATAATATTAGGTATCCTCCAGAATGGTGAATGCACATTGTAAGCCTTGAGTTAACCTCTCTAACAGGTGGTCAGATAAATTGTGCTTGTCTCCATTTGTATTTTTGGATTGATTCATTTGTCTTGTTACATTGAGGAAATGGAAGATTTCTACAAAATGCTTTAACAATGGAAAATAAAAATTCTGGTTAAAATCTTCTTGCCCTAACCTATACCAAATACCTACGCACTGATACAGAACTGGATCAATGAATTTTAAGTTTTCCTTTGAAAGATGGCATTGTGGCCAGCACTGACAGCTTGAAGTCTTGGGAGTACCTGTTTTTTTTTTTTTTTTTTTTTTTTTTTTGCTAAGTAGGCAAAGCACCAACTCTTAATTCCCTTTTGCTTCTGAAACTGGTCAATTGCCAAAATAGTTTTTACACCCAGAGCTAAGTGCAGGACTCTAAAGTGCCTTAGGGCATCTCAATACTGGGTTGGCAAAATGTTTCCCTGTCCTTGCAGACACAGCAGTGGCTCTGGGGCCTTTTCCAGGAAATAATGTTTGAGAATTCAGAACTAATCATGAATCCCTTGTGGATGGACAGGAGAAAGAAGGCATCTGGCATCCAGAGATAAGAAACAGGAGCAACATGGTCCTGTCAAGTTGCTTTCTACAATGCCTTGTTAGAATTCAATTCTGTTTATCTTAAGAAGCAGTCACGAGCTGCTTAGTTTGAGATTTTTGGAAAGCAAATCATCCTTTTGGCAAAAAATGAGAAAATGTGTCAACCATCTGGCTAACTCAAAGACATCAGCCTAGAGGAGGGAGCTTGTGTGATGAAGGGGGCTTGTGGTGCAGGGGGTGAGTCCTGAGCTAGAGCTCTGCTGCCAGATGATTATGTGTTCTGCCTTAATTGCTTAACCTTAAGTTTTCCTCATCTGTTAGAGTGTTTTTTGGCTAGGCTGACTTGGACTTTTGGTAAATAGAGTTAGGAAACACTGCTAACTCCATGTACCTATTTGTGACTATTTATTTGCAAAGGACCAAGGATAAAAGACTGCCTGCTGTCCACAGTTATACCATAGGTTCAAACATTTATAGACATGTTTGAAGGACTGGTGTATGTGTGTGTGTGTGGCTGAAGTCCTGTTCTAGGGAGGGTGGGCGAAACCACTGAGAGAGAACTTCAAAGAAGGGAAGAAGGAATTGGGCATGGAGAACTTGGTTTTGAAATGAGATCTGAGTGTAGGATACAATGGGGCAGCATAATCTTGAACTCATCTGGATCCAGCCATGCTAGGAGTAAGGAGTCTTGTTTGTAAATTTAAAGTGCCGTATCAATAAGCACTTGTTGAGGACCCTTCTTCCTGTAGCTGGTTGTGACAAACAAGGAACATTATCCTTCTCATTTTGGAAGAAGAGGGCTGGTCTTTTAGTATAGGGCCAGTTCTCAACTCCATGAAACCTTCATGGGATGGGGATCATGACACTGGCCATCATCACAGACATAAGTCATGAATACATATATGAATAGAGAAGGATTATGTGATAGAGACAAGATTTCCTAACAACAGAAAGGGGAAGCCTTGGAGTCTTCGAGGTTGGGCAATAATCTTTGAACACAGTTCTAGCTCTAATTTCAGTATTTCCCTGAACCTGATTATGAACTCAACAGAAACATTCATACATGTAATAATAATAATAGCTATCATTTGTTGAGTTTATTTGCTATTGACTATGAATCTCTGGGGTAAACCCAATTTAAGGTGAAAGATCTCCCCTCTTCATTCCTCCTCTTGCCCTACACTTCATGGAGGTCTCTCCCTCTCCCTTGTGAGGTCACTAGGCTCCAGGGCTCCCTCCCTCTTCTCCTCCCCAGCTATTACCTAAGGAAGGGCCCTGCGTCCATCACTTATGTTTTAAGGCTGCAGAGGAAAAAATTGAGTTCTTTTGTTTTTTGTTTTTGAATGTTTCTACTACAGTCACTCTTTATGTTGATTTGTATTGCAATTGATACCAGAAAAAAGATGGGTGATTTTAATTAACCCTAAGAGGATCTGAATAGTTTTTCTACTCATTAACTTAATTATAGCAAGTTCAGTGAAGTTGCTGTGGGTTAAATATTACAAAATACAATTTCATATAACAAATAAACAGTGATTGGTAAATGTAATTTCCTAAAACAGACAAGTAAGTGAATTCTATAATCTTAAGGTTAAAGGCTGTATAATAATTAACTGTTATAGTAAAATTCCACGAGAGACCTCTGTGTACAAACTACTGAATTATATGATGACAAGACATAGAAAAAGAATAAATCTGACAAGAAAGCCTTCTACTCCTCCAGCCTATCTAACGTTTGTATTCTTAGTGGCTTCAGGTTAACTCACTGGTAAATATTTTCCAGTTCTTTTCTTACCTGTGTAACAACGTGTAATTATTAGCTTAGTGCAGAGTATTCCCAAAGCCTCATGTCAGTAGGTCAGTTTCTCAATAGCTCAAGAATACTCTATAAAAAACTTGCCACTTCCGTGCTTTTTTTTTTCTTTCTTAAAGCTTTACACAACTGGAATGACTTCTTTTTTTTTAAACCCTTAATTTTAGTTAAGGGTTAAAAAATGAATTTAGGGTTTATAACTATAATTTGTATCGTGTAAATTTAATAGGAATTTAACTTATCTCTAATTGAGAAATAGTATGTTTGGCTTTCATGTAAAGAAATTTTAAGACTCACTCAAGGAAAAGTACTTTTTTTTTTTGAGATAGTTTCATTTTGTTGCCCTTGGTAGAGTGCTGTGGTATTATAACTCACAGCAACCTCTAACTTAGTGGTTCTCAACCTTCCTAATGCTGCGACCCTTTAATACAGTTCCTCATGTTATTGTGACCCCCAACCATAAAATTATTTTCATTGCTACTTCATAACTGTGATTTTGTTATTGTTATGAATCATAATGTAAATATCTGATGTGCAGGATGTATTTTCATTGTTACAAAGGGGTCATGATCCACAGGTTGAGAACTGCTGGCTTAATGGGAAAACCAGATCGGTAAATGAGGAGTTATGAATAGGTGTGATAAGTGTCATGCTAGGGAAAGAATAGGGTGTTGGGAGAACAAAGCAAGGGGCATGCAGCTTCATCAAATGGGGCTAGAAGTGGCTTTATCTGAGGTCTGAAGCATGAGCAGGAGAATCAGTTGAGAGAGGAGTTTAGGCTTTAGGGTTCCAGATAGTGGGTTCTTCTCTTGTGAAGTCCTAGGGGCAAGAGATAATGTTGGTGCATTGAGAATGGAAAGAAGTATACTGTCTGGAGGGGAGGAGGCAGTCTTCAGATGTGGGAGGAGAGTGAGAGATTAGGCTGGAAAGATAGGTGGGGCTGCATTAGAGGGCATGGTAATGTTAGACTTCAGCTGAAAGAAAAGTGAGGTCACTAAAGGGCTTAAAGACCATGATATGGTGAGTCACATTTTAGAAAAGTTACTCTTATTGTAATTGGAAGAATGGATTGTAAGGGGCCAAAATTAGGGGCAGTGAGACCAGTTAGGGAGCTATTGCAGATTTTCCGTTGGTAGATGTTGGGAATCTGGGCCAAGGCAAAGTCATTGGAAATGAAGATGGGTTGAAGGGCATTAAGAAAGTAAAATAGGGTTGGTGAAAAATTTAATGTGGATGTGAGAAAGAAGATGAATTGAGGGTGAAAATGTCACACAATGATCTACTCAGGAATAGATTTAAGAGCGTGGTCAGTCAGATTTGGACTTACTGAATTTGGGTCCATATGAGACAGTAAATGTAGATGCTGAGCAGGAGGTGAATTACATGCGTCTGGCGTGTGAGAGTCTGGTGTGAATAACTGAAATACTGAGTGAAGGTACAAAGTAAAAGAGAAGAAAGCCTAGGGTGGAATACTGAAGCATTGACATTTGGGCGACAGGTGGAAGAAGCAGAAGGTCCTATAGCCACAGAGAAAGTAGAAGAAAAACCAGGGGAACCCCTGGGCCTAGGGAGAGTGTTTCAGTAAGAGAGAGAGTAGCATATCCAATGCTGAGGATGGGCTAAGTAGAGTCAGGACTGAAGCTTGTCTGTTGGGGCTAGCACAAAGTACCCCTTGGCATTTTGGGGGAGAGAGAGCTTATATTCTATGATGGGCCAGAGACTAGATTGCATTGGAGGGATAAGAAGAGGAAATGGAAGCAGGGAGTATTAGCACCTTCCTTCAAGGGGACGGGGCATATGTTCTAAAGACACGAGGCTAAGAGGAAATGTTTTATCTCCCGGTGGGAAAGAGCTATCTTTCAGTGAAAGTCTGAAGATGCAGGAAAAAGATGGCATAATCAATAAAAGGGAGAGATTATTCCTAAGCACTACAGTCTTAACTCACCCAGCGTGAAGGAGGCAAACCTGAGCGCAAATGGGCAGGAGGTCGCCACATGAACCCACGTTGGCCTAAAGAGGCTGCAACCTCTCTCACTGTCTTAACCTTCTGCCTTTTTGTTTTAGCCAGGACATCTTAAGGAGTAATTAACGTAATATTTTGGAAAGAACTTTGAAAGTGGTCAAGTGGTGAACGATGTGAAATGTAGTGGAGTAAAATGATTCCGTGAGGCAGTATAAAATGGTGGCTATGCAATTTACTTGCCTTATGATTTGGGTTGGTGCCTTCACCTCACTCAGACCCCTCAGTTTTCATTTAAAGTAGCCTCTTCCTGCCAGTCCCATAGAGTTATCGTTACCCTCCAGGGCTTTGGTTATCAGTTTAGGTTGTACAATTATTGTCTGGAGGAGGTGATTTTGGAATAAATGGGGTAATTTTTTTATTGTTGCAATAATGAAGAAAGGGTGGCATCTGGTCAGGACTGAGGGAGAGTCAGGAATTCTGGACATCTCACAGTGCACTTGAGAATCCCACGGAGATTTCCCCCTGTAGGTTTGATTGAGTTTTATGCCCCTCTGGATTGTCAGAGGGTCTGTGTGGCTGGAAAAATCGCTTAAAACCACTGTAATGAGTTGCTATTTCACCTCGGACTGTCAGGCTGTTGAATAATTTATGATGGGAATGCATCAAGCTGGTGGCTGTGTGGGGTATCACTGGGGATACAAGCCAGCAGATCCGTTTGGTCCTTGTCACCTTAAACTCTCAGTCTGCTTAACTTATAAAATGGAAACATCAACACCAGGTTATGGAGAACATTTGAGGGAGATGCCATTATTTTGATTTCCAGCTGACCTGTGTATTGTTTTACATTTTACTCACCTTCTGGAAAATAATTTAAGTTTTAATTTTACTATTTATTATGGAAAAGTTCAAACACGGAAGCAGAGAACAGCGTAACGAACTCTATGTACCCATTGCATAGCCTCATCAAATATCAGCGTTTTGCCATTCTTGTTCCATATACATCTCAATAGTTTTCAGAAGTATTGTATTTACTTTCTTGTAATTTAAAATTAATTTTAGTTTTCAACATGACCCCAAATCTACATGTATTTTGAAAGCAAAATAGCTTCTAAGTTTATGATTGTGAAACTCTCCATCTTTATTTAGAAATGTTTTCAGACTCATAGAAAAGTTGCAAGAGTAATACACAGAATTTACATATCCCTTTGCCCAGAGTCATAAAAAAAGTAACATTTTACTACTTTTGGTTTATTATTATCTTGCTCTGCGTGTGTGTATATATAATATGCACACATTCTGTGTACATATATATATATACTAATATATAATCACATATAATCAGCACACTTTACCTAATTAAAAATGACTATTTAATATCATCTAATACTGCCTGCATTCAACTTTACCTGATTATCTAAAAAATGTCTTTTATGATTATTTTTTCAAACCAGCTGTTTTCACTGTTGATTCTTAAGCCTGTCTCCATTTCTCTTTTTGTTTCCAACATTTTATTTGAAATACTTCAAACCTGCAGAAAATGAAAAAATGCAAAAGACAATTTCACTGAATTCTATGTTTTATAGAACAACAATCTTCCTTCCTTCAGTTTCCAGTCATATGTTCCGTACTTCTTTCTGAGTCCTCGCCAGCAGATTTAAGTCCAGATTTCTACCAATAGTCTGTTTGAGGATTTAGGTGTTCTCTATCATGCCACTCAGAATTCTTCCAGCTTCCGTGCACTCACTGCTCAATTTAAAAGCCATTCCCACATTTTAAAGGTATCTTTTTAAGAACAGCACCCCTTTCCAGTATCAATTTTCTATTGCTTTGTAACAAATTATCACAAATTTAGTGTGTATTATTTCACAGTTTCTATGGGCCAGGAGCCTATGTATTCATGTCTGGATTCATGGCTGGATTTTTTGCTTGGAGTCTCAAAAACCTGCATTCCAGGTATCAGCTGGGCTGCATTCTCATCTGGAGGCTCAACTAGGGAAGAATCTGCTTTCATGCTCATTCAGGTTTTTGGTAGAATTTGTTCACTGTGGCTGCAGTTTTCCTCTATTATTCGCTCAAGTAGATTTTCCATGCTTTTTTCTTTTCCTTCTTGTCCCTCAGGGATACTTATGTTTAGGTGTTTTACACAATTCCATAATAATTCTTAGAGACTTTCTTAATTTCTCTTGATTCTTTTTTCTTTATTTTTGAGTAATAGGGTTAATCTGAAAGCCTTGTCTTCAACTGCTGAAATTCTGTCTTCTGTTTGGTCTCATCTGTTGTTAAAACTTTTCTCCATACTTTGACATTCCCTAAATGATTCTTTTACTTCCAGGTGGTCTGTTATATATATATGTACAAAATATATATTTACTTTATGTCTCTTTGGTGAATTTTTCATTCATGTCTTGAATTTTTTTTCTTCCTTTGTGTTGGTTTTCAACTTTCTCATTGGTCCCCCTGAGCTCATTTGCAATCCATATTTTGAATTTCATATGTGACCTTTCAAAAATTTCTTTTTAGTTGGAACCCATTGCTGGAGAGCTAGAGTGATCCTTTGGGGGTGTCAAAGGAGCCTATTTTGTCATATTACCAGTGTTCTTATGCTGGTTCCTTCTTATCTGGAATCTTTTCCCTCAGCTCAAAACAGATAGCTTTGCAGTTCACTGTTCTCTGCTGGGAACTCTGCTGCTCTGAAGAATGCTCAGACAAGAGAAGGACAGATACACTGTAAGCCTATGACAGGAGGAGTGGGGACCTCTCTTGACAAGATTAGCAGAGTCAGGTAGCTGTGGGATGCACAAGCCACTAACAACTCCCTCTCTTGGCAGTGACAGTAGTCTCTTTCATTTGGGGGTCCAAAGCACTGAGATGGTAACTTCCTCCCTTGCCTTGTTGTAGCAGAGGTGGTGAGGGCAGCTCAACTTGCTGGGTGTAGGGTTACTGGACTGGGTGTGGGCTGTGGCTGGAATACTCTGACATGGGCAATGTGCTTATGCCAGGGACTTGGCTCCAGGGAGGGTAGGCTCTCCCCTGGAAGAGATAGGCAGCTCAGGAAGAGGACTGTCTGTAGGATCTTTATTCTCTCTGATTTGTACTTTATTTTACTTTGTTTTTCTTCTTTTAGACATTTACATTTTTATCCTGTATTTCCAGCCATGTACTGGTAAATGTTTAATACCAGATTTGGAAAAAAAATTCCTGATTTGTAGCATTTGCAAATTCCAGTGGTGTAAAAACTCCTATTATGCAATGTCAAGCTACCAATGGGATGTCACCACATACAGAGTTGGTTCTGCCAAGGTGGGATGAGTTGCCTCCAGCACACCACTGTCATTCCCCTCATAATATATTCAACATAATCTATTCTCTCTTGGGCATTTCATAGTTTGGTCTGGAAGGGGTGGCCATGGGATGATCAGGAGTTATTGACCATTCCTTCTGAAACACTGGTGTGAGCAGACCACTCAACTTGCAGAGAAATCTGAGAAGCTGAGTACATCCAGTCACTGAAGTGAGACCAAAGGCTGGAAATTGTAGAGCGGTTTATAAAAATGAGTTGCCTCTATGAAGCATGTGGGGTGCTGCTGTTGGTCAGCAGGGACTAGGGTTGGGAAATGAGCTAGATATGAAGTAAAAGAGAACAAGGACAAACTGAAACATATTTCTCTGTCTGCCAATGCATCTGACCACAGAGCCCTTAAGAGAATAATGGCTCCTGTTTCTCCTCTACCTTCCAGATCTTATGCCTATTTATCTTTTAGGAAATTAATAAGGAAGTACTCAGGGAAAGAGATTCTGGAAAATGTAACTCTTGCTAAGATGACAGTAGCACAATCCACTACAATTTCTGAAGTGATTTTTCATTTTCCTTCCCATTTATTTTTTGATTTTAGTCTACTATTGTTTCACATTTCCTGTTCTTTTTTCTCCACTTCCATTTTGAGTTTATGAATTTACAACTGGAAGTCATTTTTAAAAATCTGTACAAAAATTTTAAAGGACAAATAGTTAATATTGAGTTGGGATGTTATGTTATATTCTTCCTCTGTATCATGTTTGTTTGCTGGGAGAGAATTATCATCAGCTGAAATGTTGTATTCTCTTCTTATGCTCCTTTGTAAAAAAATTGTAGCTTTGTATGGATATTGTCTGCTTGATTCAGTTCATTCTGAAGTTTTATACTTTCTTGGGCCAGCTATAACAAATGATTCTTTATAGGTGAAGGTGAGAGGTTCAGGAGTGCCCTTTATTTTTGGCATAGTAAAATATACACTCTTCATCAGAGGGCACTTCTGCTGTTAGTGGGAGAGGGTATTTGTATGGCATTTGATTTTTATGATTCTGTTTTAAGACTCATAATTTCCACATTTTATTGCTTTTTTCCTCTCATCGTCAAGCCTCCAAAGGATGCATTCCTCTCATTCCCTTGAGACTGGTGCCTGCTCAATGCTGCCACCTCTGATTTGAAGGACTTTCAAGCTACTTCCTTTTTCTTTCTTTCTTTCTTTCTTTTTTTTTTTTTAAGTTAATTCAATTTATTTGAAAATATAGAGTTATTTTGATGATGACATAAATAGATGCCTATAAAACAAAGAAATGAGATAATGTAGAAAATAGGAAGTGCTTTTTCTCCCTGACTTGTAAGTAGGCTGGATATAAAATTGTTCGTTACTCATTGAACTACATCTTTGCCTAAAGACCAATGCTAGACCAATCAAGGAAAAAAAAAAGCTACTTCCTTTCTATTCTTCAGTATACCAGATTTATCATATCTGAGTATTTCCTCCCTGGGTAGAACTCTGTTTTGGAGGTGATTTTACTTGTGTTTTATCATTAATAGTCCCCCACTGCATTTTACTGTGAACAGACTATTACAATAATATACAAAAAATCCCAAGATGAAAACTAAGATTATATCCAGCTGGACAAATTCTTCCTGGTTTTTAAAATGTAATGTTGATAGTTTAATTATGATAAAACAAATCTAAATATTCTTAATATCTTTAATCCAAAAATTTCTGAAGAATTGATAAATAATGTAGATTGTTTTGATTTATGAATGGATAAATTGAGATAATAATGACATTATTGTTATTTTTATTATATGCAGTACATGTTATAGGTTATAGGTTAGCCATGTTTATATGGGGGTTCATGCATTACTTCACATGGGTTATTGTCCCTTCTACTTTCACACAATCATTCATTGCCTTATATGACACACAGCTATCAAGGGAGATGGGCTTTGATAAGTGAGAGGATGAATTTGAATAGAGGTAAAACTTTGCAGATATGAAGAAAAGCTCTGAATGCTTTAACAGTTCTCAGGTTCAAAAAAGAAGAATCAATTGTGATATGCTTACATGATTATATTTAATAAGTAATGGTTTTAAAATTTACCAAATCTCTTTTTACCAAATTCTTTTTTTAAAAAATTGTAGCTTTGTATGGATATTGTCTGCTTGATTCAGTTCATTCTGAAGTTTTATACTTTCTTGGGCCAGCTATAATAAATGATAGCTAGATTACTCACAAGATTCACATGAAATTGCATAAGTGACATGGCCCTATAAAGGTGCCCTAGTTTGAATGTTTTTTTCTCAGTGCTATAAATGCACCTATTACTTTTAAAAATGCCAGGAGTTTTCTGATCTGATATGTAAAGAGTCAGAAATCATCATTCATAACCTAACAACAAGAAAAAAAGCTGAACAAATTGGGAATGAAAAACTCTTCGTGGATCCCTCAGAGAATTGAGATCACACACAAAACCAGCTAATTGCCTCCAAAATGGAATGGCAGATACCGTATATACTCGAGTATAAGCCGAGTTTTTTCCGGCACAAAATTTGTGCCGAGTTCGGGTTTTTCGTCACAAATTTTGTGCTGGAAAAAACTCGGCTTATACTCGAGTATATACGGTAAGCAGATACAGGTAATCATAGCTTACCAGAAAACCAGAAAAAGAGCCCATGGCTTAAGCCACTATTGGTAGCAACAATTTAAAATGTAATTGAAAAATTGTAAGTTAAAAACTCCAAGGATGCCCTTCTAATTTTTGCAGTTTTACCTCCAGTAACAAGTTCTCACTGTGAAGACTGCAGAAAAATCTCCTCTTGCTTTTGTAGTGTGTGTATGGGGGGGGGGGGGGATTGAGGAGGAGGAGAATAGCCATTTCAAATCCACCCAGAGCTCTCCGTGCTCCTTAACAAGGCCTGTTGTCAGGACCTATTTTATCTGAGCCTGACTGGGGTTTTACCAAAGCTTAACTGACCAGGGGATGAAGGTAGGGTAGATGGGCTGGGGAAGGAAAATACCCATCTCAGGTTCCCCGTACGACTGAGGCCTAATCATGTGACTGCTGTGTACAGAATGCTTCCTCTCCACCTCTTACCACCTCATGAATAACGCTGCTGTAGAACAACAGGAGATTATTGCTAAAAGAACCACAAACCTTAGACTCAACTTAAGGAGTCTCTAGGGACCCCCCCCCAAAAAAAAAAAGAGGAGAAAAAAAGGGCACTAGGGAAAATTTGAGCTTTTCATACCACTAGTGTGGCCAACAATAGTCAGATGAACACAAAACCTATTACTGAAGGCTCACTTACTTTAGTTCTTTTCTTTTTTTCTTTTTTTTTTTTTTTGATTGTTGGGGATTCATTGAAGGTACAAAGAACCAGGTTACACTGATTGCATTTGTTAGATAAAGACCCTCTTATACTTGTGTCCTGCCCCCAAAAGTTGTGTCACAAACTGTGACCTCCTCCACCCTCCTCCCTCCTTTCCTTTCTCTGCTCTCCCCATCTCCCACCCCCAACTGTGTACTAGGTCATTAATTGTCCTCATATCAGAATTGAGTACATAGGATTCTTGCTTCTCTATTCTTTTTTTTTTTTAATTAAATTAAATTAAATTAAATTTTATTTTATTATTTTTTATTTTTTTAATTTATTTTTTTTATTATAGGTAAAAATATGCACCATAGATGTGGCCCAACCCATTACCCTTCCTCCACCCAAACCTCCCCCCTCCCTTCCCCTTCCTTGGCCCTTTCCCCATAGTCTTGTGGTATAGTTGGGTTATAGTCTTCATGTGAAAGCCATAGTTTAGCTTCATAGTAGGGCTGAGTACATTGGATACTTTTTCTTCCATTCCTGGGATAATTTGCTAAGGAGAATATGTTCCAGCTCCATCCATGTAAACATAAAAGAGGTAAAGTCTCCATCTTTCTTTAAGGCTGCATAGTATTCCATGGTACTTAACTGATTTTTCAACTTGACTATTGTTGGTATATATAAAGGTTACTGATTTATGAAAGTTGATTTTGTAACCTGAGATGCTACTGTATTCCTTGATCACTTCTAAATGTTTTGTAGTAGAATCCCTGGTGTTTTCCAGATATACAATCATATCATCTGGGAATAAGCTGATCTCTTCTAACCTTATATGGATACTCTCGATCGCCTTCTCTTCCCTAATTGAGGTGGCTAAAACTTCCATTACAATGCAGTGGAGACAATGGGAAGCCTTGTCTGGTTCCTGATCTGAGTGGAAATGGTTTCAATTTAACTCCATTCAATAGGATAATGGCTGTGGATTTGCTGCAGATGGCCTCTATCAATTTAGGAAAGGTCTCTTTTATACCAATTTTCTTAAGTGTTCTGAGCATAAAGGGATGCTGGATATTATCAAAAGCTTTTTCTGCATCAATTGAGAGAATGATATGGTCTTTGTTTTTTAATTTGTTTATGTGCTGAATTATACTTATAGATTTATGGATATTGAACCAGCCTTGAGACCCTGGGATAAAACCGAGTTGGTGATGATGTATAATTTGTTTGATGTGTTGCTGGATTCTGTTTGTTGGGATCTTGTTGAATATTTTTGCATCTATATTCATTAGTGATATTGGTCAATAATTTTCTTTTCTCGTTGGGTCTTTTCCTGGTTTGGGGATCAGGGTGATGTTTGCTTCATAGAATGTGTAGGGTAGTCTTCCTTCTCTTTCTACCTTTTAGAACAGGTTGAGTGATATAGGTACTAATTCCTCAATAAAGGTTTGGTAGAATTCTGACGTGAAACTATCTGGTCCCACGCTTTTCCTCTTAGGGAGGTTTTGTATGGTTGATGCTATTTCCTAACTTGATGTGGGCATGTTCACCATTTATACTTGATTCTGGCTAAGTCTTGAAAGGTAACGTGCTTCAAAGTATGGTCCATTTCCTTTAGTTTCTTTTATATTTCTGAGAGTAAAGTTTCTTGTAATATTCATTAATTTTTTTTTTTTTTTTAATTTCCTAGGAGTCTTTTGTTATTTCATCTTTGTCATTTCTGATTGGTATAGAAGAGACCTTACTTTTTGCCCCCTGATTAGTTTGGCCAACGGTTTATCTATTTTATTGACCTTTTCAAAAAAACAACTTTTTTATTTCTTGATCTGTTGTATGATTCTTTTGTTTTCGATTTCATTTAATTCCGCTCTAATGTTGGTTATTTTTTTCCTTTTACTGGGTTTGGGGTTGGAATGTTCTTCCTTTTCCAGTTGCTTGAGATGTCCCAATAGGTTGTTAATTTCCTCTCTTTCCATTGTCTTGAGGAAAGTTTGCAGTGCTATAAATTTCCCTCTTAGGACTGCCTTTGCGGTATTGCAGAGGTTCTGATAATTCGTGTCTTCATTGTCATTTTGTTCTAAAAATTTGGCAATTTCCTTCTTGATCTCATCTCTGTCCCAGCTATCATTCAACATAACGTTATTGAACTTCCATGTTTTTGTGTGAGTATGCACACTTCTGTTGTTACTGAGCTAAACTTTTATTCCATTGTGGTGTGAGAAGATGTAAGGAATAATTTGTATTTTTTTTAATTTCCCGAGGTTAAACTTGTGACCAAAGATGTGATTGATTTTAGAGTAAGTTCCCTGGGCTGATGAGAAGTATGTGTATTTAGTTTTGTTTTGATGAAATGTTCTGTAGATGTCTGCTATATTTAAATGTTGGATGGTTAGGTTTAAATCTAAAATTTCTTTGCTCAGCTTCTAATTGGAGGATCGATCCAACACCGCCAAAAGAGTTTTTAAATCTCTGACTATTATGGAGCTGGAGGAAATCAAGTTGCTCATGTCTGTTAGAGTTTCTCTTATAAATTGAGGTGCATTCTGGTTGGGTGCATAGACATTAATAATTGAAATCTCATCATATTGAGCACTACCATTAAAAAATGTGAAGTGATCATTCTTAACCTTCCTTTCTTTTGGTGGTTTAAAGCCTATTGTATCTGCAAATAAAATTGCAACACCTGATTTTTTATAATGCCATTTGCCTAAAATATGGATGACCATCCTTTCACCCTGAGTCTATATTTGTCTTTCAAGTTAAGATGTGATTCTTATATTCAACAACTATGTGGCCTTAGTTTTTGTATGCAGTCATCTAACCTATGCATCTTTAGAGGACAGTTTAAGCCATCCACATTAATGGAGAAAATTGATAAATCTTAAAATTTTGGGTATCAAGTTTTTCAAAAGTCAAGTGGACATTTTTATTCTTTTTGCCAGTGTAGAAGTTTGAGTTTGATTAAAAGTTTCTGAGTGAGTTTACTTTTGTGGTAGAGGATTGGGCTGGTCATTATGGAGGATAGTTCTGAGAGTGTTATGAAGAGCTGGTTTGGTTATGGCAAATTTCTTCAACATATGAATGTCATTAAAGTATTCAGTTCCTCCATCATAAGTGAAACTCAGTTTAGCTGGATACAGGATCCGGAGTTGAAAGTTATTTTGCTTTAGGAGATTAAAAGTCAATCACCACCCTCTCTTGGCTTGAAAAGTTTCAGCATAGAGATTTGCAGTCCTTCTAATATTCTTCCCGGTGTAGGTAATTGCTTTCTTCTGTGTGGCTTCTTGAGAACCTTCTTCTTCATATTAACTTTAGTGATGCTAATTATGATATGCCTGGGGGATGTATTATTGGGGTTTAGTCGTGCTGGGTTTCTACAGCTGTCTGCTATATGAATTTCAGAATCTCTATGCATGTCTGGAAAATTCTCTTTTATAATTTCATGCTGAAGGGCCTCTGTGCCTAGTGAGGCCACTTCATCGGTTTCAGGGATTCCAATGAGTCAGATATTTGCCTTGTTCGAATTATCCCAGAGCTCTCTGAGAGAATGATTCATTTTTGCTCTCCATTTCTCTTCCTCTTTGAGAGTTTGGGAGTGTTCAAAGGCTTTGTCTTCAATGTCAGAAATCCTTTGTTCTGCTTGCTCCATTCTGTTACTGAGGGATTCTGCTGTATATTTTAGATCTTTGAGGGCTGTGAATTCTTGCTTCAGTGTGTCTAACTGTTTATTGGTTTTGTCTTTAAGTTCGTTAAATTCTTGAGACAACTTTTGAATTTCTTCTCAAATTCCTAATTCCATTTTATTAATCTTGTTTGCCATCCAAATTCTGAATTTGATTTCTGACATCTCAGCCTGTTGTTTGTGAATGGGATCTTCAATTACATCTGCCATATATTTCCTTGGGGGGGTTGATCTATTCTGGTTATTCATGTTACCAGAGTTTTTCCACTGATTCCGCCCCATGATTGTTTTACTTTATTTGATTTCTCCCCTGGAGCTTTGTCGAGGACCCGTATAGTGCTGTGGCGTGAAAACTGGGGCCCTCTTTTTTGTGGTGGGGCTAGTGGTTCTGTCTTGTTTTTAGCTGTTTTCTGTTCAACCCTAGTGAATCAGTTACTCTGGGTTGAAGTCTCAGTTGTGGAGATATACCA
Organism: Loris lydekkerianus; assembly: GCA_963574355.1. NCBI lineage: Eukaryota > Metazoa > Chordata > Mammalia > Primates > Lorisidae > Loris > Loris lydekkerianus. Next base: position 7,527 of record CAUYPK010078851.1, on the reverse strand, counting down.
GCAATTAAGTCTCCCCATCCACCCCAGGCAATAATTGGAAAAGGAAAATCAAACCTTCCTACAGCCACACACCCAGGGCACCACCTGAATAGTCCTCAGGTGATGGGCTCAGTTCAAAAGGTTCAAATCAATTGTCTCAGTCAGCACCTGTCAAGGGTGGGAGAGTTTAAGAGGTCTTTTGGAACTGGATCACAGGGGTCTGGTGGCTACTCTAATATGGCTTGCTGCAGTGCTGTGTGGAGTCAGGAGGAGTCACCCAGCAAATAGATCAGTCTGGGAAGGTTGATGCCTCCTTCCACACCTTTCATCTCTGTCACACCCAGTCACTGCTATCCCCACAGGGCTGTGACCCAGTCATTTGTCTGCAGTAAGCAGATACTTCAGAGGTTTTTACCTGCCTAAATCACAGGGAAGTCTGTATCTGCTCATCCAGGCCACTGCTCTCTGCCTCTATCCAGTAAGGTCTGGTGAGGCCTGTGAACTTTGGGCACTTGTTGGAGTTTGGGGGTGTTTACTCAGTTCCAGCCCTGCTCTTAGTTTATGTCAATGGCTGAATTAAACAACCCTGTGGGAGTTTGTTTCTGATCCTGCTAAATTCCTGTACAGAGGATAGGCTGATTTGAGTTCCCAGAACCTGTGTTTCAGGCCCTGTCTTTACTCCTGCAGGTTTGTATTCGCAGCACAATTAGTTGTCAACTGTAGTCTCTTGGCCTCCTTTGTCTATAGGCTGATGATTTCCTTTGGACCGGATGTGTCTTAGGCTCAGTAAAGCAGTCCTCTGGATCAGCCCCACCCTGGGAGTTTCCTGGCTCTTCGGGTGTGTTTTCTAGTCCCCACGTTCCACCCAGGCCAGTACTGCCTCAGGCAAACCATTTACTCATGGTGCCTGTGTTTCAGTCCCAGGTCAGTTCCATGGTGGTTGCCATCTGAGAATATGCCCAGCCTCATCTGGTTGCCTAGAGAGACAGGAGGAGTGGCTACAGGATATCTCGGGGTAGGCTTTCTTATTGGTAAAGACGGTTGCTGTTCTGCATCTTGGGGCACTGACACTCCCGTGTGATTCCCCCTTAGCTGACCGTCGTCTCCTCACTCCTGTGCTGTAGAATCAGCACTGTCCAGCTGCAGTCCAGGTCCTGTCTGCACCTCTTGAGAAATCACCCAAGAATCTGGACTCCTGGGGAGCAGGCCTCCAGACCTCAGAGTGAGAGTGGAGGAGAGTGCTGGGAGCTCAGAATTGCAGGTCATAACACCAAGCTCATTGAGAGCAAATGAGCAAATAAACAGATAGAAAGGCTACCAGACATACGAGCCCATAGATACAGAAACAGGTGGACACACATAGACACACAGACAACACCCACGACAACAGCAACATAAAAACAACTGCAATAAAAATAGTGATAGTCATAAAATAATTGAAAAAAAGACAAAAAATTTGTGTTCATAGAAAAGTTAAAAGGAAGAAAGGAGAAGTTAAAATTAGAAAAAAAAAAATATATATAGTAATAATAAAAAATTATCAAAAGCTCCTCCAAGAAAATGGTGAGGAATAAACAGAACAACAACAACAAAAAAGGCACCAACCACAAAATATTATTCTTATATGTAGAAATATACATATATACATCTATATGTATGATGTAGGTATTAACTTTTGTAGGAATATATTTATACTGCAATATACTTTCTGGGCACCCGGTGTCGCTGTGATTTGTTCCAAGGCTCATACTTGATTCACAGTTTATACTGTTACCAAGGTAACCACCTTCCATGGCCAATCGCCATTTTGGAGTTTCTGTAAAAGTTTGTCACCTAACTATTGTGTAACCTCAGCTGTTCTGCTCCATACAGCACTAGCGACCAACCTTCCCTTTCAGTGCAGGAGTCCACGCTTCTTAAATCTTTCCACTCTCCTCCCAGATTCTCCTGCAAACTGGCGACTGCAATTGGCTGTGGGTGAGGGTGCTGCTGGGTTCGCGCAGTTGCTGGCGGGTCTGTGGCTGAAATGGCTTGTAGCCAGTCCCATGGCTAGAGTGCTTTGGGACATTATTCTGAGTTTTATGATTCAGAGTTTCCCTTTTGGATTGGGACTTGCCAGTTCGCCACGTAGCCTGAACCGCCAACCCCCTCTAGCATTCTCTTCCTGGAATGCTCTGGCTCTATTCAATGACTCCTGGTCTGGGGGAAGGTGCCCACCCTTGGGTAGTTCAAAATGTCTGTTTCACGGGTGGGGAGCTCTTTCCTTCAATTGTCCAACAGGTTCCCCAGCTCCCCGTGGTTTTGAGTGGCTCACCTTTTGGATCCCTCCCTCAGTTCAGGAATAAATATTCATCAATTGGGTTTTGTCAGCATTTGCAAGCTGCTGTCCTCTGTAAAGGAGGGGCCTGCTGGCCAGCAAGGCCAAGCAGGAAAGAATCTCTACATCAGAGTCTGTGGTTTTAAATTACCCCTCATATATAGCAATCCGCCAGTTCGCTGAGCATCTCCAGCTGTCTGTCCACAGCAATAATCCACACACGGGGAAGGTTTAGACCCCCTTTCTTCTCACCTGATGGCTTGGGATAGGTGGGCTACACATCTGTCCTGTCCGCCATCATGCTCCGCCCCCCAACTTTCATGTATTTTGTGTGCTTGCTTGAGCATAGAGTGTCATTCAGTCAGCTAAGGGACAGAATTTTTTTTTTCACAATTTTCCACTTGGGCCAAGATATGGCAAAGGCAGTGTCTGTGGCCAAAGTCTTACTTTGTCTTGTAATTGTTGGGGTATTGTGGCTACCTGGTTTGGATCCATCAATCCCTCAGTGGGACCCTTGTTGCCCAGGGGAGCTCAGCAACCACAAAAGACTTATAGCCAATTAAATGTTCTAGGCCAGAGGGCACTGAGGAGTACAGACACTCATCAACTCTTTAAAATCTTCCAGCCAACATAAAAGTAAGGCAAGCCTCCAGACATACACTGGACACACATGTGTATCCAAACTCAAGTGATCCATTCAGTAAATTGAAGACCTGTAGGTTTGTCTTACATAGACAACATGTCAAAAGCAAAGACACAAAACTGATTTAGCTGTAAGTGTTGAGCTACTAAATTCTTGGGTTTCATTGCAGGCATACAGCAATTTGTTTTATGAAACATAAGCATCATTAATCATTTCAGCTAAGGAATTTAGAGACTTTTATTTCAGTCAATTTAGTAGTTTGTTCTAAAGTGGCAGATAATCTTTTTGTTACATCTCAATTTGCATGAATTTCAGGACTTAGAAAGCTCTAAGTCTATAGGAAGCAAGATTTTCTTTATAGTTGGATGGATACATAACTCAGAAAAAGAGAGTCTTGAAAAAGCAATCTTTCTTGACTTGGTGCCTGTGGCTCAAATGGCTAAGGTGCCAGCCACATACACCTGAGCTGGCAGGTGTGAATACAGCCAGGGCACACCAAGCAACAATGACAGCTGCAACCAAAAAATAGTCGGGCATTGTGGCAGGCTCCTGTAGTCCCAGCTACTTGGGAGGCAGAAGCAGGAGAATCACTTGAGCCCAGGATTTGAAGGTTGCTGTGAGCTATGATGCCATGGCCCTCTACCCAGTGTGACAGCTTGAGGTTCTGTCTAAAAAAAAAAAAAAAAAAAAAAAAAATCTCTCATTTAGTATTTGTTTAGACTCCTGTGTATCCTTTCTTGATCTGGAGGGTCTGAGCTAAATCTGTCCCTCAAAATTGGCCCTTACAATCTCACACACTTTCTCTTCCTTGATAGTCCCTGTGTGCCTGGGGGGGTAGATGTTTATGTTTTAGCAGCAGAGTATTGGTAGTAAATAAGAGTTTGGGCCTGGAAGTAGTTTCAATTTACTTTTCATTTACTTAATGAATGACTCTGGAAAACAAAAGAAGAGAACCAGTAATGTCTTAAAAAGTTTTAAAAAGTAATTTAGTTATTTGCATTATTTTCTCTTCAAGAAATAAATCTTAGAACATAGCTGATTTTAAACTGCTGTTTAGGAATTAAAGTAAAATTGTAAATGCTTGTAGATTGAAGGAGTATTAGAATAGTTTTTTAAAGATGTAAAGGAGATTTGTTTATTTTGTGGCATATGACAATATAGCATAACAATTATAATTATTATTGATGACATGTACTGAGACATTTTAGAGTTTTAGGACTCTCATACAGTTTTTGAAGAGATTCATAATATATTCATGCAAATATAACTTAAGGAAAGCAAAACACCATTTCATATTTGACAATGCTTTCCACGTGGGTTTAACATAACAAATAAGCCTAATAATTTTCTTTTATATTTTTAGTTGTTCTATTATTAAAAAGATAGTGTGAAGTTAAAAGAAATAATAATAGAATTTTGTTTTTGAAAATTTTGTTCAAAATTAACAGTATTAGAATAGATTCAAAACAGAATCACAAATCGCTATAAAATAATGGTTGTTTATATAAGCAAGATTGATAGGCAATACAGGAACTTACATGGGTGGAAACTTTAACCCTTTTAAAGTTTATTTTTTTCTTGTTTGTCAAAAAACTAATAAAGACATCACAGGGATTATCTCAATAAAGTGTAAAATCTTTGTTTCCTTTAGTCAAGCTACCTAAAAGGTAAAGAAAAACCTTCTGTTGCATGATTGTTTTGTTTTGGTTGCCTATATGTCTACATATAGATAACTAGGAAGGTAAACATGATGAAAGGGATATTTAAATTAATCAGACACAGCAAGAATGTGTCCAGGGTAATGTGAATATGAAAAACTAATACCTTAAATAGAGGAACAAATGACCATTAGCAATAGCTTGAGAAGTTTTCTAACCGTATGAGATAATTTAGACATATCAAGAAAGATTAAAAATATGGTAATAAGTGATACTGGAGAAAAATATTTTTTTCTTTTTTTTTTATTAGTATTAGATCATAGCTGTGTACATTAATGTGATCATGGGGCAACATGCACTGGTTTTATAAACAGTTTGACACATTTTCTTCATACTGGTTAACACAGCATTCCTGGCATCTTCTTAGTTATTGTGTTAAGACAATCATATTCTGCATTCACTAAGTTTCACATGTACCCTTGTAAGATACACCTCAGGTGTAGCCCCACCAATCACCCTCCATCTAAACCCAAAAGGTAAAATATGCTGATGTCAGGCTAGAATGTGGTGAAGGGGCATGAGGAATTACATAAAGTGATGTAAAGCTGAAGGTGAGACTTACCAGTTTTCAAAAGGAGAAAAAGCTAAATTCAGTGAATATTGAACTCTGACCTTGTTCTTTTGCCCAAATTTAAACCTTTTAAAGTTTAGTTTTTTCTTGTTAGTTAAATATCTAATAAAGACAGCATAGGGATTTTCAAAGGAGCCTGTTAAGTCATGCCTACAAATTATAAAATTGCATTAAAAAAGCTTTGTTAACCCAATATAATGTGATTTTGTTCCCGACCTGATTCCAGTATAGTATCACATGATAGATAGAAGACCCCTTGTCATACAGCTATCCTCCTGTCTCCACCTTCGGAGTGCTTGGACACTTATCTTAACTTAAGCATTCCTTTCCCATTTGTCTTTTAGACAAAGCATAGCTCTTTCAGCCAGTTGTCAATGAAAGAATTCCTAAACCTACTTTATGATGTGTAAGCCTCCACTAAGAGATGTCCTGCCTTTTCAGGCACAACTAATATACTCCTTCCATGTATGAGTTTACATGTAATCTCTGTTTCCTTGAACTGTACAAAACCAAATTGTAACCTAACCACAGCAAATGTCATGTAATTTTATTATGAACTAATTAATATATATTTTTTATTAAATCATAGCTGTGTACATTAATGCAATCATGGGGCACTATGTACTGGTTTTATATACAATTTGAAATATTTTTTTTAATTAAATCATAGCTGTGTACATTGATATGATCATGGGGCATCATACACTAGGTTCATAAACCATTTGACACATTTTCATCACACTGGTTGACATAGCCTTCTTGGCGTTTTTTTAGTTATTGTGTTAAGACATTTACATTCTACATTTAGTAAGTTTCACATATACCCTTGCAAGATGCACCATAGGTGTGGTCCCACCAATTACCCTTCCACCACCCATCCTCCCCCCTCCCCTTCCCACCCTTTCCCCTTTCCACATATTTATAGGTTATAATTTCCACATATTCATAGTAGGGCTGAGTATATTAGATACTTTTTCTTGCATTTTTGAGATACTTTGGTAAAAAGAATATGTTCCAGCTCCATCCATGTAAACATGAAAGAGGAGAAGTCTCCATTTCCCTTTAAGGCTGCCTAATATTCCATGGTGTACATATACCAGAATTTATTAATCCATTCATGTGTCAATGGGCACTTGAGCTTCTTTCATGATTAGCAATTATGAATTGGGCTGCAATAAACATTCTGGCACAAATATTTTTGTTATAATGTGATTTTTGGTCTTCTGGATATATACCTAGTAGAGGAAGTGTAGTATTAAATGGCAGATCTATTTTCAGATCTCTTCTATTTTTAGATCTCTTCTATTTTTAGATCTCTACGTGTTCTCCAAACATCTTTCTAAACATACATTTCAAATTAGTTTAGTATTAGTTTGCATTCCCACCATCAGTGTAGAAGTGTTTTCTTTTCTCCACATCCACGCCATCTCTGGTTTTGGATATTGTGATGTGGGCTAATCTTACTGGAGTTAGATGATATCTCAAAGTAGTTTTGATTTGCATTTCTCTGATGATTTAGAATGATGAACATTTTTTTCATATGCCCATAGGCAATGCACCTGTCTTCTTCAGAGAAGTTTCTCTTCAAGTCCTGTGCCCAGCCTGCGATGAGATCACTTGTTCTTTTCTTGCTAATACATTTGAGTTCTCTGTAGATTCTGGTTATTAAAACTTTGTTGGAGACATAACTTTCAAATACCTTCTCCCATGCTGAGGAATGTCTGCTTGCTTTACTTACTGTGTTCTTGGCTGTGCAGAAGCTTTTTAGTTTGATCAGGTCCCAGTAGTGTATTTTTTAAGCTGCTTCAATTGCCTGGGGGGTTCCTTCTCATAAAATATTTATCCCAGCTGATTTTTAAAGAGTTTTCCCTGCACTTTCTTCTAGTATTTTTATAGTTTTATGTCTTAAGTTTAAATCTTTAATCCAGTCAGATTCTATTTTAGTTAATGGTGAAAGGGTTGGGTTCAGTTTCAGTCTTCTACAGGTTGCCAGCCATTTCACCCAGCACCATTTGTTAAATAGGGAATCTTTTCCCCACTGAATGTTTTTCATTGGCTTGTCAAAGATCAAATAATGGTAGGTAGCTGGGTTCATCTCTTGGTTCTCTATTCTTTCCAGATATCTACCTCTCCATTTTTGTGCCAGTATCATGCTGTTTTGATCACTATTGATTTATACTACAGTTTGTGGTCTAGTAGCATGATTCTCCTTGCTTTGTTTTTATTTTTGAGTAATGTCTTGGGTATTCAAGTTTTTTTCTGATTCCATATAAAATGAAGTATTTTTTTTTTTTTTTTT
>CAUYPK010078847.1:0-14535 GCA_963574355.1 Loris lydekkerianus | reverse complement strand
CTTGCAACTAAAAAATAAAAAGCCAAAGTCACGTAACCATTTCACCACATAGAAACTGAAATTGAAATGACTTTTTCAAACTCTGGACCCTTGAGTAATGTCTTTTTAATATTCATGACTGAACAGGAAGTTTATAACACTCATGTTGTGCACAGGGAAAGTCATCGTGCAACTGTTAGAGCTGTGAACTAAACTAGTCATTTTCATGGAAGGACATTTTACCTGAAAGAATGACTGGTGATATTTGTTATAATTGATAAAATTTAAGCTTTCAAGAAAAAAAATGAGAACTGGAGAAAACTCACACCAGCTCCCATGAGCATCATAGCTTTCCAACACATAAAGACTTTTTTAATGAGATTGGAGATGATATTAATTAACGTAGGTTTTTTCATATTTCTGATGAACTTTGTCAACATTTGGAAGCTCTACACAACTCAGTGAACTATTATTTTCCAGATGACCAATGTATGAAAACCATTCTTGTGTATAAGGCCCATGTAAACTGCAATGGATTTTAATGTAACAGAATGTACAAAGTGTATTGAAATATTTCTGATTCCTCCTCATAATGAATCTTTAAAAAAAACAGCTTCTTATCTAGTTTTAGTGTAGTATGAAAGAATATCCAAAAATCTCTGAAGAGGTTATTAAGACCTTTCTTCCTTTTCCAACTCCCTATCTCTGTAAAGCTGGATTTTCCTCCTATACTTCACCCAAAACAAGAGATTGCTGCAACCCCAATGCAGAAGTTGACACAAGAACCCAGCTGCCTTCTATTAAGAAAGATATTCGAAACACTTGCTAAACTATCAAACAATGCCACTCTCCTATTTCTTTATCTTGAAAAAATATGGTTATGTTCATTAAAATGTTATATACAAACATGCAACAGGTGTATTATTGTTATTCTTTAATGAATTAATAAGCATTTTTAAAAATCATTCATTGTTAATTCTTGATATGGCAAATAGTGATAGATATAATCCACATAAACAAAAGCCCTTTTGTCAATAATTTTTAAGAGTATCCAAAGATCTTGAGACCAAAAAGTACAAGACTTTCTGTCCTAGAGAAAAGTTACCCCAAGTGCAGGCGCTCTGCCAGCATGCCCATGGTGACACTGGTCGCAGAAGCAAGAAAACAGAGCAAACACAACACCATCAGGAGACTAGGCAAGTCAATTCTGGTATACGCATTCCATAGAAGACATTTAAAAAGAAGAGACCCAGCTAGCATCGACATGGATGAATTTTTGGAAAATAATGTTGATATTTTGAAAATTATGTTACAGAAACATATGCTGTGATTCTTTTTATATAAAATATCAAAACATGCAAAACTGAATAATATATTGATTAGGAATAGATCTGAAGTAAGCCATAAAATCCAAGAGAGTGGTCACCTTGAAGGTGAAGAGGGAGAGGGTTTACAGAGAGGGCAGGGAGCCTAACAGGTGAAGACGGGGGAAGGTGTCCAAGTGTTTGTTCGGTGGTGAAGATGATGATTACCATATTATATCTTTTAAAATATATACAAATATGCATATCCAATCTTTGAGAAATAAAAATGTTTAAGGTTCATAAACAATGAGAGAGAGACAGAAAGACCCGTGCGTCCAGGCTCCCTGAACAACAGATGCTCTGACCTCTTGTTTCCAGACTGAGAAGGGTTAAGACCCCACCGGATCAGTTACCCAGCACATTGCTAGCAAGCACCCTTCACTGGTTCCTGATGGGGTCTCCTCCTCTGTGCCTTTGAGAAAACAAATATAAGAAAAATCGTGAACGCTATGAGCCTCTTTCCACAGAGAAGGTGGTCCCATCAGGGCTTCAAGGGGACAGCACCCAGGCAAGACTGCCCCCCAACTCACCCTGCACAGGAGAGCCATGCACTGGACAGACCCAGGCAGCCCAGCACAGAGTCTGTGCACAATCAGAAATAAAATGATTGCCTGGTGGTGCTTATTTGAGTTGAGACTACAACACTTCCTGCGCTGAAAACCATTTCCAGAAGCTCAGCAAATAACCTTTTACCTCACATTCTACCAGCCAAATTCTCAGGACGTCTAGGCCCTGGCTGCACCAGCAAGCCACCCACCCACCCCCTCAGCTCACACCCAAGGCGTGGGCAGGGGACGAGATGCTCAGAGAAGAGGGGGAGAGGCTGAGGCAGCCCCCTGTGAGCGCCATGGAGGCAGCGAGCTGACGGGAGGCTCAGCACCCAGCTGGCCGCCTCCTCCCTGCAGAACCTCAAATGCCCCCTGATCCTCACTCCAGGGACATTCCAGTCCCCGCAGCTGACTCACTCCCCTTGATCAGGTGCCTCTGTTAGCTGCACTGTCTGGTGCCCAGGGAGCCCCGTCTTCTGAGCAGGATGAGTAAAGGAAGGAGCACGGGAGGGAGAGGTGAAGGAGCTCAGCAGGCTCAGAACACGCCCAGGCTGTCAGAATTCAGTTATCAGGGGAGAGGCGGGAGGCGCCTTCCCCGAGACCACGGAGACAAATTGCCCAGGTGAAAGGGGCCAGAGACAGGCTTGAAAGCGTAGGAGGGAATATGATGGCTGATGGAAATCCAGTCGTGGACCCCGGCTGTATGAAATAAGAACACGGCTTTATCTCCTGGTTAAACTCAGATTTTCAGCCCAGGACTCTGAAATTCCTTCTGTGCTGGAAGCGTCAGCTGATATTGATGATGTTATCTGTCTGGTTATGTTTCAGAGGATCCAAACGCTGGCAGAGACGTCAGGCACAATGGATGGCATTTATTTAAAACTTCCACAGTTTATTATGTGCCCAGTTCTATTCTGAGGTCGGAGGAATATTCTTCTCTCATGTATTTCTAATAACAGCCTGTGAGTTAGGCACTCCTGTTATCACCATTTTACGGAAGCAGAAACAGTGGTGCAGAGAGGCTATGTCCTTTGCCCAAAGTCACAGCCAGGACTTAGGCCTGGTCCCTGTGCCTCCATAGCCCCGTATCTCAGCAGGCCACAAAAAAACGCAGTGATGTTCTAGAGGTGGGATTCTACTGGGGACCAAAAAAAAGAAAGAAAAGAAAAGAAAAGAAAAGAAAAGAAAAGAAAAGAAAAGAAAAGAAAAGAAAAGAAAAGAAAAGAAAAGAAAAGAAAAGAAGATGCCCAGCGAAGGGGAGGGTAGAAAACAGCTCTGTCAGCCACGGTTAGTGGAGCACCTCAACGCAGAGGCAAATGCTGGCCACCCGCAGGACCACGAGTCACAGACGGACACTGGGAAGCCTGAAGATGCCCAGGATGTCCCAGCTCAATGTCCCGAATGCTCCTCAGTGTGCTTCTGACGCTCACAGTGAGGACTCCCTTGCACAAAGCAACCAAAACATGTCACGTAGTTGCCCCAAAAGATTTTGCCTCCCAGCTGCTGTGACCTGAGGTGGTCCCTGGACCGTCCCCACTGGGAGTCCACAGCAGCCTCCACGCCAGTGCCTGTCCCGGGGTCCTGTGTCTCTTCCCTAATTCTCAGTCTCTTGGCTACAAAGGCTGGACTTCCTGTCCGTGTTCCTCAGCCCTGTATGGTGAGGACCTTCTAGTCTCTGTTGCCTGGCTCTGCGATGTGGCCAGCCCCTGCTTCACCCCTTCCCACCCCTTCCCACCCACACTCCTGCACCAACTTTACTTGATCCCTTCATTACAGCGGCACCCAGAACTAGCAAGACACACCCTGTCCATACCACCTACCCTCCACTGCCGGCTCAGGGTCACCCCAACCCACAAAGGAGCAGATAAGACAACCCCAGAGGTACAGAGCTGCTCCATAAACAGGGCACGGGGCCCAGGATGGGTGTGGTTTTATTTCGAAAATTATTACCAAAGTGCATTGTATGATGAAACATAATCTGACTTTGTGGGTTGTTTGCTTATTTGTGAAACGGATGAACAAAAAGTTATAAGAACATTATCTGCGAGTCTCCAGCCAGAACAAGCAACTGGGCCGAGAACCAGCTGTCCTCACCTCCACCTCGGTGTGTCCTCATGCCTTTCACATGAAAATCTGAAGGGAGCGGGGACGATGGCTCAGCCACACCATGTTCTTTCACCCATTTGCCCCAGTTTTCTATCTGTGCTTCTCACAATTCTTCTTCCTTTACTGCTGAGATTGACTTGACAATTCAACTGGTGTTTATCTTTGCTGCACCTTTGAAAATTGTAAGAAAGTGTTGTTTTCCACATAGCTTTCAATGTGTTCAAATGTGCACATAAAAGCAAGTGCAGGAGCACACAGTGTCATTTCCATTGTCTCTTTCACTGAAAGGAAGAACAGAAACTTCATTTGTGGGCCAAAGTTCTATAACACACCTGCTATTGGAAATGACATCTCACAATGTCCACCCACAAATCAGTGGCCAGAACAAGGCAATGATATTCAATTCCAGAAGCTCATTTGCATTTGCTTTAATGGAAAATTTAAAAGGAATCCATCTGTGTTTTGTTCACTTAAATTAGCACAGCAACAGTAATTACTGAGTGCTATTCAAAAAGCGGATATTGGCAGGTAAGTAGGAAAACAATCACTCAGTTTGAAAATTTAGGTCATGAGGAAGTTTAGACAATGACAGAGCAGCTGAGTGCTTCAGGATAACGGTTCCAAAACTCGTTCTAAACTGAACTGTACAGCACAGCTGTGGAGTGCCATCCAGTCTGGGGAAGCTCTGCTCTGATAAGGAGATGACCCCACAGAAATCGCTCCTGATTTTCGGAGTAACTGAGCACCAAATACAAGTCAAGGCCCACAGTAAGCCCCAACTTACTCTCACTTCACCTTCTTAACAAAGCTGTCAAATAGTCACCATTAACACCATTTTATTGATGGAAAAACTATACCTCCAAAAACGTTCTGCCCTATGATGCACAGCTACCCTGTGAACTGCCATCCTTTCTCAGGGGAGATCCACCAACCCATCTCACAGCCTCCAAGCCCCTCCTTCCCTCCTCACTGTTGAGGAAATCAAGCAACTCATTCTCCACCCCTTGACTACTTTACAAAGCTGCTGGGTTACCCCAACAGGCCTCTTATTTTCTGTTGCTCAGCCTCCCTCCCGTGTGGTAACTGAGCACTGCCCACTCCTCTCCTGAGCCCAGGGGCCTTCTGAGCACTGAAGTAGCTCAGCACTGCTGGTCAGTCCTCACATGCAGAGTGCACGTGCCTTCAAGGACCAGCCTCCTGGCCCACCTTTCTCAGGTTCTGCAAGGAGATGGGCCCCAGAATCTCTCCCCTCTTCACTGAAGCCTTGGTGAGCAGTAGACGGGTAGATGTTCTTTCTTTAGTCGGCTCTCCTAATTCTTTTTTCCAACTAAGGTTGGAGTAAAGTGGTGCAACCGTAGCTCACTGCAACCCCAAACTCCTGGGTCAAATGACCCTCCTGCCTTAGAGTCTCAAGTAGCTGGGACTACAAGTGCACACCCAGCTAATTTAAAAAAGAAAGAAAGAAAGAAAGAAGGAAGGAAGGAAGGAAGGAAGGAAGGAAGGAAGGAAGGAAGGAAGGAAGGAAGGAAGGAAGAAAGAAAGAAAGAAACCTTGTAGAGGCAGTGTCTGGCTACATTGCCCAGGCTGGTCTCCAACTACTGGCCTCAAGACTCAGACTATCAAAGTTCTGGGATTATAAGTGTGAGACACTGCACCCAGAGTCTGGCTTTCTTTTTTTAAAGGCTTTTCTCTGATCACAAAATTAATTCATTCTCATTCCAGAGGAGTTGGGTAACATGTAAATGTATGAACAGAAATTGAAGTCATCCCTGATGCAACCCATCAGAGATACAAGCAAGGTAAGTGTTGTTGAACATGCTCACCTATTCCTCACTGGGGTTTGTTTACTATGTTATTCCATTCCTTGTGCAAACTGTCCACACTCATTGAGCATCTACTGATTAGCAGGTGCTGTGTGAAGGGGTTGGGTGCAGGGCAGTGAGTCAGACATCTCAAGGGCTCACAGCTTTGGGTAAGCAACCCAGCAAACCAACAGCCCACAATAAAAACATCATAAATTGTCCACAATAAGTTATTGTATGTCTCCAAATAACAACAAAAGAGGATTTCGCAATAAGTCAGGCACAGTGGTTCAGGTTTATAATCTCAGCGCTTTGAGAGGCTGAGCCAAGAGGCTTAGTCAAGAGGATTGCTTGAGGCCAGGAATTCAAGACCAGCCTGAACATCAAGAAACCCTATCTTTAAAAAAAAAAAAAAAAGATAAATGTTTCAAGTGATGGATATGCTAATTACCCTGATTTGATTATCATAAAATGTAGAAATGTATCAAAACATCACATTGTACCCCATAAATATGTACGATTATTGTGTGTCAATTAAGAAATTTTAATTATTCCAAAACAAAATGCACATTACAAAATGAAGAACTGAAAAGCGTTTAAAAAAAAAAAAAAAAAACCAAGGTCCCAGCAACACTACTGCAGCCTCCCACCCAGCTGTGAGCATCAGCTCCCCTCCCTCCTCAGCCTGCTGGTCCCTCCCTTCCTGAGCCGGCTGGAGTGTCAGGTGACATGTGTCTAATCTAGCTGAGTCCTGCATGGAGTCGTCCCCACTCCCGATGTCAGAGCGCCTGGTCCCTCCCTTCCTAGTCACACGGACACCTGTACCAAACTGGGTAAACTTGGGTTCTCTTTTTTCCAAAACTGTCCCAGTATTCAGATGCCAAACCCTTCAGACGCACATTATGCTCCGTGGAGAATAAGGGGACTCTGCCAACTCCTGCAAATACGAATTTTGTCACGGGGAGCAGTTGCGGATCCACTGGCCCGGGAGGAGCCCCCCTGTCTCTTGCTCAGAGGTGACTGCGGATGGACAGGTGAGCACCCCTGACCTGCGAAGAGCCCAGAGACCCAGGAAGGAGGGTCACACACAACCAGGCACATGCTGAGGCCAGCAGGGGGGGCTGGTGAGCGTGGGGGGCATCTGCTATGAGCATCAGGTGTGACTCCGAGGCCAACTGCAGCCACAAGGGCTGTTATTTGTCCCACTAACTTACCTCCCCTCCATTCCCTGTCAGCGAGAGAGACCCACAAGAATTCAGATCCCCACACGTATACAGGAAAGTGGATCTGGATGGCACAGGGTGGCCCGTGGCCGACCCAGGACCAGCTGTCCAGGTCCTCCTCCAGGATGCAGTGGTGGTGTGGTCAGCAGGTGGCATCCAGCTTGCCCTCCTCCAGGACCTGGACCAGCTATGGAGATTGGCAGTGCCACTGCCCTCCCTAGGACAGGGGTGGAGAGCCCGAGGAGATAAAGGCCACTGCTCTGGGCAGTGTCCCTGCAGACCCGTGGGGGCAGATGGACTCACCTCCCTCTCCTTTCACAGCTGTTGATTCATAATAATCTTTCAGCCAAACTTTGTCTCAGACGATCCAAACTGCAACAGGGAGAAATTCTCCAGACGTGATAACCACATGGGCTTAAGGAGGAAGGAAAGGAAGAAAGAGAACCAGAAAAGAAAGGGAGGGGGGAGGGAGACAGAAGGTACTGGTTTTAATTCTTTCATGAAAGGAAATTGCAACTTCCCAGAGCAAGTAACCAGCCCAGCTGACCTACCTGGTGACGGCCGAATCTCATCTGCCCCAAGCCCAGGTTCCTCCCTCTGAGGAGCAATGTGCACCCCCAGAGTGGGCATCAGCCTGGGTGGCCCATGACCAGGACTCAGCAGCATCCTTCACTCACAGTGCCTTTAGTGTCCTGGAAATTCAGGTAGTGAAACTTCCACCTGCTACCTGGCAAGTCCCAAAGTTAGCCTCATACATTAAGTGCTTTGCTTCAAAAAGTCCACAAATCCTTTGAAATAGTACCTAAATTTGCGACAGTGTGCATTTTCTTTATATTTTTCTGAGAAAATGATCCCTGAAATCTGTGCCATCCTTAAAGGGGTCTATGACACCCTAAAACATTGAGAAGCTCTGATTTAGATCCATAAATTCTGTATTTTTATGAAATAGGACGATTTCCCTGAAATAGATGTGGCAGATAAACAACAGCAGAGGTGAAGAAACAGACTTAATCATAAAGACACTGGCAAAGAGGAAGCCACAGGGGAGGGGAGAGCTGAGAGCTTCTGTGCCAGCGAGGGCTTCCTATTCCAGCCCTCAGGGAGCAAGGAGGCTCCAAGGAGAAACAGACCCTCTGCAGGTCTGTGCAACGCGGGGGCCGAGGCTGAGGAGGCAGCCGGTTCCCAGGGAAGCTCTCGGCCCTTTTGCTGTTTGCCTGAAAGCAGGACACAGATCTGCACAGACAAAAGGCACCATGGCCCCTCTCCACCCCATCCAGGGAGAGCAAAAGTTCACCACTGAATACAACTTGACCTTTATGGCCTAGAGACAATCAGAGGACTCTACATTAACAAGCTTAACTATGCTTTATCTGCTATGTCTTTGCCATCCTACTGTGACACTGTGAGGACAGCCCTGTAGGGAAAGGCTCCCGGACCAGCAGAGCAGCAGATGGTGCTCCCCGTTCTGCACTGCCCCAGAGCACAGGAAAATACCTATGTTCCTCACGATGCCCCTGACCCCAGGTCCCCCCAATTATTCTACGACTAATTTTTGAGTCATGTTATGTACCAAGGAATGAAGAAAAAAATGAGCATGAGAAATGGGACTCCAGTGTGGTGACAGTGAGGCAAGCAGGTGGCCTCACCGTAAGGGTGCAGAGGGCCAGAGACAGGGCTGCAGGCTTGTGTCAGCAATCGCCAGCATAGACAGAGGTGACCCATGTGCAGCAACGTGGAGGAGAAAGAGAAGAGGGAGCCCTGCACCCACCCAGAAAGGCCTAAATCAACAGACATGACCCGAACGTGATTTTCTGCCATCAGCAGAGGGAAAGCCCAAAACAGGACTAAACTCTCTTTAAAATGCAGACTTTGTACCCTGAGCCTGAGGCCTGTGAGTGCCCAGCATGGCGCAGACCTTCACGCCTGCCCCTCCCATCCCAACAGAGCTAAATAATTACCAGGTCACATCTGAGTCCGAGATTCTCAATGTACAGGAGGAAGGGGAGAGCCAGGAACGTCGGCTGGCTCCTCCAAGGTTCACTTAATGGCACAGCCAGAACCCTTTATTCAAAAGCTGTCTGTGCAAGGCCTGCCCCCTGCAGGGACACACCAACTACACCTCAGCTCCCAACTGGAGACCACCATGCACCCTGCTTCTCTACCTGTCCTTAACACAGCCACAAACTGAAAACCCAGTTCAGTCTTCAGATTGTGATTCAATTGTCCAAAGTGTCTGGCAAGCAGCAGACATCCATGAAATGTTTTAACAAATGAACAAATAAATTTCACATGCTATTTTCTTTACTATAATTCTCCTTCTTTCGGACCTTTATTCCATATAAAGCGTTGATAGCTAGGTGTCCAGCTATACTGCAAAGTAGATGGTTCCCAAATGCATAAGTGGAAAATTGCCAGCTGGGAAGCCAAGGGCAGCACTGCTGGACACACCCATCATGGCTGTGTGCTCAGAATCACACTCCAAAGCAGCAATTTTCAACTTGTGTGCCATGGAGCACTGGTGTGTCCTGAGAGGATCTTAGGGGTGCCACGAAAATTTGTAAACATCATTAACTATTTTCAAAAGGAGTTCAAGAACAGTAAGTATAATCTTTTTTTAATTCTTTTTTTTTTTTAATCAACGTAATTTAAGTGTGCTGCGGGAGTGTGACTGGAGGTTTAAGTGTGCCGTTAGATAAAAAAAAGTTGAAAACAGTGCTCTAAGGTAAGTAGGGTTACTATCACTCACGTCGTAGGAGAGAAAGGGCAGCCCACAAAGTGAGGCCACCTGTCACAGTCGCACAGCCTGCAAATCATCAAGGCGAGACTCAGCCGTTGGCCAGTCTTTTCTGACAGCCCACTCTGGGCTATCACCCAGCTGGAGCTCGACACTGTGGTCTGTGTACACCATGGAACACTGTCTAACCTCAAAAAGAGATGGAGACTTTGTATCTTTCATATTTACCTGGAAGGATTTGGAGAACATCCTCCTAAGTAAAGTATCCCATGTACTCAGTAATTAGGGGATTAACAACCACAGGTCCACATGAGAGAAATGCTCAATTAAATTTAAGAAGCGGGGAAGGGAGTTTGGTAAGTTCCCACTTCATGGGTATAATGTGGGGGTATACGGGACACTCCCTGAGTGAAGAATTCAACTACAACTTGGACTTCCCCTTCCCCTTAGCATTGCAAACAATGTTAACCCAATCATATGTACCCTCATATTAACCTGAAATGTAAAAAAAAGAAATTACAGGGTGGCCCCTGTGGCTCAAAGGAGTAGGGTGCCGGCCCCACATGCCATAGGTGGCAGGTTCAAACCCAGCCCTGGCCAAAAACTGCAAAAAAAAAAAAAAAAAAAAAAAAGACATTGCATTTACAATCAAGCCTATTCTGACTTCATGCTCAATTCCCATGTTACGAACTATCTGCCCTGCACCTGCAAAGGACCTCACAGCTGGCCACCTGACGCAGAGCCATGGCCCTGCTCCTGGTAAAGAGAAACTGGGACCTCAGCAGTACAGCAGGGGCCGGGGCTTGTGGGGCATTGCCAGCCCTCAGCAGGCTCTATTGAGTTTCTGCGTCCTCAACACTGACAACCAGCAATCCACTGTATCCTAGAAGGAGGATTAGCAACCAGCTGTTTAAAATTGCAGTGTAATACACATAATGTAAAATTGACCATCTCAACTGTTTTTAAGGGCACAGTTTAGTTTTTATTTTGAAACTTAGCCGAGCTGTTTACATGCCTATTACATTGAGCAGACTGACTCCTTGTAGCAGAGACCCATATCATTTCTAGTCTATATTGCTGAGGAAGAGCAGAAAAATTGTGTCCCATCGAGATGTCAACATAGCAAGGTCCGTATGGAGTTCAGGAGGAGCCTGGGACTCCCCTGCCCCATCCAGCATCAGGCTGAGCACAGCAAAAATTTAGCACAGCTAAAATATGGTCCTCAGAGGTGAGGACACCCAGTGCTGCCTGTGATGTGGCACCTCCTGCGACTTCATCCAGCAAGCCTAAAAGATGTCACCAACAAGTGGGAGGCTGGGGGGCCAGAGACAGCCTCCTCCGTGCCATTCTGCTCAGAGGTCATTCACTTCTCTGCTCTTGGACTTGCAGAGTAACCTCAACTTCCAGTTACTGTTTCTGATCATTGAGATTATTATGAAATTAAAAATGAACTCTATAAAGCATAAGTTACAAATTATAGTATCTATAAGTTAGAGTTGAGAATAAAGAATTTCCATAATTTAGAATATGCTTGTATCTATAAAACCAGTGTATGGTGCCCCATGGTCACATTAATGTACACGGGTATGATTTAATAATAATAAAAAAAAGAATATGCTCTTGTCGAGCCCCGTTATTCTTGCTGTAAAAATAGATGGAAATCAGAGGCACCCAGCAAGTCTTGGGAGGTCGATATGAACATTGCATGTTGCAAACACGGGAGGAGGTGACTCGGGGGGCATATCACATGTAGCCCAGACAAGTCTGCAACTCAACGGCGAATTCTAACAAACTATGTGCTTTGTTTGCAAAAAGTCTTTTCTTTAAAATTCAGGAAAGACCTACACAGTCCACACCATGAGCGTATAAATATGAAACAGTCCCTCAATAACTTTCTTGACACAGGGCTTAGGGAAAGAGTTAAGGGACAAACTGAGAGGTCTGAATCCCCACTCAAGATTTTACGGGCTTCAATTAAAGGGAATACAGAGCAGAGGCTGAAAACGTTCTTGCTTATATACCCCGTCTTAATTTGTCTGTGCTGCTATAATGAAATACCTGGGAGTGGGTAATGTATACAGAACAAAAATTTATTTCTCACAGTCCTGGAGGCTGGAAGTCCAAGATCAAGGCTCCCGCAGGTTTGGTGCTGAGGAGATGTTCTGTTCTTTTTAAATTTTTTTTTGAGACAGAGTCTTACTATGTTGCCCTCAGTAGAGTGCAGTGGCGTCACAGCTCACAGCAACCTCAAACTCAGGCTTAAACGATTCTCTTGCCTCAGCTCCAAAGTAGCTCGGACTACAGGCACCTGCCACAACGCCCAGCTATTTTTTTGTTGCAGTTGTCATTGTTGTTAACCTGGCCCAGGTTGCATTCAAACCCACCAGCCTTGGAGTATGTGGCCAGCACCCTAGCCACTGAGCTACAGGCGCTGCCAGAGATGCTCTGCTTTTAAGAGTACAATTTAATCCTCTCTGTGAAAATAAACAGCAAAAAGAAGAGGCACTACCGTGTCACAAGCAAATACTGAATGTACAGAATGCGTCCTAGGAATTACTGTTCAGTGCCATATGCTGACAGTCTCCAGTAATCTGGCAAATGTAGATGAAAAGCATTTTCTTCAGCTGGGCTCAATGGCTCACGCTTGTAATCCTAGCACTCAGGGAGGCAGGGGTGGGTGGATTGTTTGAGCTCAGGAGTTTGAGACCAGCCTGAGCAAAAGCCAGACCCCGTCTCTACTAAAAAATAGAAAAACTCACCGGTAACTGTGGCGGGCACCTGTTGTTCTAGCTACTTTAGAGTGTGAGGCAAGATTATTTGAGCCCAAGAGTTGGAGGCTGCTGTGAGCTATGACACCATGGCACTCTACCCAGGGTGACAGTAAGATTGTGTCTCAAAAGAAAAAAAGAAATCTTCCCTTGAGTCTGAATAAAGGTTTGTGAAAATATAAAACAATTATGTACCTCTGCTGTATGTGGCTTTTTTTGCAAACTTCTATTGTCAGAAGTAAATATGAACCTTTTCCCCCCTCCTTTATAAAACCAGGCAAAATTGTGAAGTGAGGCAGAGCCTGAGACGGGGGACAATGAGAGGGGCCCGTCCCGTTTCTGAGAGGAAACACGGGATGAGGCTACTCTTGCGCCTGTTCCCTGCAGGCTCTGTCCTTTGGGAGCAGAATGGTGCTGCCCAGTACACTATCATAAACCTGTAAGGTTTGACTCCGTAGCTGCTTCCAATAAGGCCTGGAGCTTTGCCATGAGCTTGTGTCCAGGTGGATAAACGCCTTGTCCTGTGGCCTCTGATACCTTCACTGATAGTCTCCAGGCTTTTCTCCAAGGGGACTCTCCAAAAGAGGGAAGCACCGCCCAACAGTCAGGATGAGGAAGGCAAGATCACAAAACAACTGGTGCGCTCGCCGTGCCTCACTCCACAAGGTGCCAGAACGTGCAACGTCCCGACAGTGACCACAGCACGTCCTACTGTCTTTTCCGCCCTTCACAGACAGGGTAAGACAGGGGCGCCCCAGCCAGTATCTCAGACTTGTCCTTTGTTTTGTGAAGTGGAAGGAACGTTATTCTAAAAGGGAGTGTGAGAAAGAGCAGCTGGGGCTTCCGAAGCTTGACAGTGTGAAAGCCGCTGAGATAAAGGACACAGGTGGGCGCTGGGACCACTTTCTGCTTCCTCCTTACCAACGGGCAGCACTCTCGCGCCTGTTACCTGCCGGCTCCCTCGGACTCCCCTTCTGGGGGTTCCATGGTGCCCCATCCAAATGTCTGGTCCTCTGCTACGTCCGTCTCCAGTTGAACTTCAGGGAGGCACTATTTTAAAGCTGTGCCTTCACTAGATGATCCCAAGAGTGGCCCCACAAGTCCCCAACAGTGGGTGTTTCCCCTGAGCACAACAGCTGACTGGGAGGAAAGTCTCATCCTGGTGGGCCCACATCCCAAACTGAAAATGGATCGTCCCCCAAGAAACCAGGGGTAGTTAAGAATGCCACCAGATGTCACGTCTGTTAGATGAGGACCAAAAATCGCCAGCTGAATCTGGTGACAAGGACACCCTCAGTCTGTTAGATGAGGACCAAAAATTGCCAGCTGAATCTGGTGACAAGGACACCCTCAGTGTGGCATTGGAGCACGGCCACCTGGGGAGGACCCCAGGAGTCAGATGACACTGACCTGGGCCCCTTGGAAAAGCCTGACCGATCTCTAATCTCATCATTTCCTCTGTAAAACTTTCCCCACTTTCTCCAGACCAAAGCAATATATCATCCCTGACGGCCACAGGAAACGTCTGTAACTGCTCTGGAAGTCCTCATCACGTTTACCTCATATTGAAGCCAGAACTTATCTAAAGTAGCATCACTCACACATCCCTGTGTACACCCTCCACACACACATCACTCACACTGTACACACAGCACACACCTCACACACTATACACACACCACACACACATATACACACCACACACTCCACACACACTGTACACACACCACACACTCCACACACACTGTACACACACCACACACTCCACACACACTATACACACACCACACACACATATACACACCACACACTCCACACACACTGTACACACACCACACAGTCCACACACACTATACACACTCCACACACACTGTACACACACCACACACACATATACACACCACACACTCCACACACACTATACACACACCACACACACATATACACACCACACACTCCACACACACTGTACACACACCACACACTCCACACACACTATACACACACCACA